>JAJHUR010110039.1:1076-18283 GCA_027495735.1 Lutjanus campechanus | reverse complement strand
TTTTGTAACTTCACAAGAAACAGACTCTGACATAAGCCTACGTTCCACTTCAGAAACCACCGGCAAGAGTGCACAGGGTGAAGCCAACACACCTAACATTAGTCATGTTGCTGACTTTGTGCAGACACAGAAGACCCAAAAAATTTAATGCAATGTATGTAGTAGGAGTTCCCTGATCCATATCTCTATACATACCTAATTTGCTAAATTAGCACCCACTGTATAGTGTCTCATTAGTCAATTTCTTTCAATACAGTTACCCAGGCTACAAAAATAAATTATGTATCATTAAAATATCCTCAGAGACATACAGTATCCACCTTAGCTTTTACAGTAAAATTGTGAGTGGTTGGCTGATGGTTACATTTGCACATATCCACATTTGATGTAAATGTATATAGGCCTTGTGGTACATATAGTATCAGTTAAGTTTAGGGTAAAATAAAATGGCGATGAAGTGAAATTTAGTGTCTTGTTTTACTGTCAAATTTATACAGACTCTCAGTAAGTATTAAGCTCCTTTTTGAAAAACTGCTGTAAATATAAGAGCTGAAAACTTGAGGAGGTTCATGTGACAGCAAGGCAGGACCATTGATATATAACATGCTTTGGCCCATTACTGCATTAACCTCAACATTATCGCCATGTTGGTACGGTCAAGACTGGCCTGCGAACACGTACCTATAGTAGGGGGACCTGCTAATTTTCAGGATAAAAAGCACTTTAACGTTTACATTTCTCGACCAAATTTTTTATTCATGTTATATTCACGAGTTAATGATCTAACATACTTTACACTTGAATATAAAAATGACTAATTGAAATCAGTTGAGAAATGTAAATGTTTTACTGCTTTTTGATCAGAAAACCATTTACTTGTATATGTTTACAGGCCAGTCTTGACTGGTGATGTTGATGTACAATCCAACAGCCAGTCATCTATGTATATGTGTCTATGGAAAGGACAGCTAATCAGGCAGACCCTCCTATCAGGCTGTGTTCACATCCTGCCTCATTCACCTGGACTGGCTGACACAAACTGTAAACATGACCAAATACCTCACCTTACCCATCTACTGTACTGTACACCTTGTATTCACTGTATTAATTACTGTATAAGAGTTGTTTGTGGGGTAGCACGCAGCCTGGGAGGTTGTATGACCTGCAAGGCTAAGTAAAGGTCAAAAATGTCCCTTGCCTTGTCCCTTGACAAAAGGTGTTTCATCATGTGGGTTAAAGCTTTAGTAAGAAAAGGCAACAAGAAAGAAAACCCTGTGACTGTGCAGGAGAAGGTATAGAGGATTGATATTACATTCAGATGATGGCATATCTTTGGCATATCTTTGGCAGATCAAGGTCAACCCTGTGAAAACATTTAAGTCATATAATGTTTTGGCGCCATATTTAGTATATTTATTTTATCGACAGTCATTCAAATTGTGCAGAGGAGCTGAAGTATATCCTCCTTCATCTCGATGACTCTCAAGCATATCAAGATTAAATTTTTCAAGGTGGACGCACCTTGCAGAAAACACAGTTAAGCCGACTGTGACATGTGTGAAATTCAATTACAGACCTGCTGTGGATGCACTCTGTGTAACCCAGGGAGATTGGAGGAAGCGGCAGCCAGGTGGCGACCCTGTAGGCAGCAGCGAGCACAAATCACAATGGCCTGGGCCGCTGCCAAGAGCTGGGATTCTGCCATCACACAGCCCACCAACACTCCAAGAGCAGCTCATGGTCACTCATCACAGACACTCTCCACGCATCTCTCTCTCAGTGCACTCAGGTCAGTAGAAAGAGAATGCAATACACATTGTTGGCCACTTCGCTCTATAATTCATGTCCTGCTCCTAAAATAGAGTACTCAAACAGTACGCACTGTTTCAGGGGTGGCTGCAAAAATAGAAACATGCATGTGGAGTGAAAAGCTGCATGTTTTCAGATAAAAGGGGATTATACATTAGAGATGACTGTGGTTTAGCATGATTAGGATGTGATGTACAGTGACACCATGTAGGTTAAAGGGATAGTTCAGATTATTTTAAGTGCGGTTGTGTGAGGTATTTATCCATAGTCAGTGTACTGCTGCTAAGGAACTGCTGCTGTGGGTCAGAGGGAAAACATGTTTTAGCCACCTAAAAAAGGCCTACCTGAGAAAATCATTATCAGTTTAAGTGTATGCTATATTTAGATTTTAACAGCTTTACCTTGGTGTCAGACAGGCTTTTCTGGATGGGAAACCATCATAATATAAGCTAAATATCACTCTTTTTAAAGCAGCCAGACTCATTTTAAATGGTTGGTTTGGATTCACAGAAGTCACACAATAACACAAACAAACTAACCAATCCAGGCAGCAGCATAAAAAGCTCTTGTGTTCTGCAAGGTAACTGTTTTTGGAGTCTGGTGGCTTTGAAAAGTGGAATATTTGGCTTAAATAACAGTGGATTCACATCAGAAAAGGCTGTCTGGCAACAAGGTGGTGGCAAAGTGGTGAAAATATTAGAAATGTTACTGTAACATTGTGGTATCATTACTATTCATTGTTACTTCTTTTTATTGTTTTGCTCTTTTCTTTTTCACATACAACATATTGATATTGGATCTATATATGATGCCAATGTTATGGTATGTTTTTAAAAAATATTTCATATGCACACTGATATGAGTTTGCAGCACGGAGAACAAAGTATGTGCATGGATGAATAGATCAATATATATATATACATATACTTTTTTTTAAAGAAAATATTAAAAATTTAGTGTTTTGATAAGGTTTTTTAGGTAGGCCTTTTTTAGGTGGCTAAAATACATTTTTCTGCTGACTCTGTCCACAGCAGTACATCGCTTCATACACCCATTACTCCTACCGCTCCTCCAAACTGGGGTCATGCTGATCACCATTTACTGTAAATAATACACTGACTAAGGATAAGAAACTCATACAACCCCACTTAAAATAATCTGATCTATCCCTTTGGCTAAACAGTCTGGTGGCGCTGTGTGGTCATCTCTTTACACAACTGAACATCAAGTCGAAGTGTGATTGGCTGATGTGACAGTAAATAAAAACAACATCTTCCTGGTCTGTAAAGGCTCCAGAAGGCAGACATGAAATCTGCATGTGCGCAGGCCCAGACTTCCTACATGTGACCAAGACTGAGTGGCCCCTGGGGATCCTGGAACATCTCTGCGCTGTTACACAACGGTTGTGAGTGTCGGCAAACAACACATGAACACATGGCCACAGCCATCTCCAATAACAAGATGAAAACCAAAGTATTTGCCCTGAAAGTGTAACCAAACACACGTGATCTGAAGGTTAGATATTGTGTGCCATGGCCAGTAGTAACACTGCCCAAACATAATGCAGCCAGTGTCTGGTGGGCCCACTTTCTCCCACTCCCCCACTCATGAGCTGTGAGTGGCAGGCCAGCTAACCGGTCTTGACACAGGAGAATCGGTCTGAGTTGAGAGGGAGCAGCCGTGGGAGCAATGCCTGCCTGCCACATCGGAGACATGTCAGCCTCCATTCCAGTTAAAGTCCCAAAACCATGTTATACTGTACTGCAACCCAGCTAGGCCTGTAAAACACAGTAACAAACTGAAAAGGAGCCCATTTCTGCATTATGTTAATTTTCCCTTCCAAGAATGTTGTCATTCACCAAAATTAACATTTGTGCATCAAATAATTCTTTCAGTGGTGCACTCAAGGGTCCTTAAGCTGCCTGAGTGCTCCCAAAAGTGCCCCTCTGGTTAGTTCAAGTGTAACTTTGATGTGACCTGAGGGTAACAATTAATCCTAATAATATACTAATGTTTTATAGATCAGTCATAAGCTATTAATGAGAACAGCGTTTGGGTTGCCAGGTTATGAAATTTCTATGGCTGATGTTTATCCTCTTCTACCATGACTCTTCTTGCTTTTGGTGACTTACAGTTGAAGCAGGAAGTCAGAATTTCAAAAAGTTTCAAAAGTGGAGTGACCCCTGGATTTCTGACTCAGAATGTCTGAGGAACCTCACCAACCCCAATCTCAAAATCCAAGATGGCTGCTTTGTGCATCAAAAGCAGTGAAACCTGCAGTAATATACTTTTTTGTTTTTTTAAATTTACACTTGTGTCTTTTGTGTCTCATTAAATCAGTCATCCACTGGTGGCCTGGTGGCTCAGTTGGTAGAGCGTTTGCTCCATGAACCAAAGCTGTGAGTCCTTTGCAGTGGCCGTGGGTTTGACTCCCGAGTCCCGCCTATGACCATTTGCTGCAAGTCAATTTGTTATTTGTTATGACCACTTATGATCAAAAACTAGCACAGCCACAAGTTTGCTAACACAACCAAACATCAAGCAAATGCAACAACAAAGACATAGCAGGATAGCTAATACCTTATATTTCATGAAGCTCTCAACAACAACTAAAAGCCAATCTGACATTTACTCCATCAGCCTCTTGCTCATTAACACTCTCTTTTTCTCTTCTTAGCTTCCTCCATCAACATCCTTTTCATCTCTTCTCCTCTGCCATTAGATCCGTTAGAGGTTGATCCTGGTTTTGCCTACTTGCCCAGCTCCGGCTCTGGCAGGACACTGGTGCTGCCCTCTGTCAGCATTCCCCCCACCCAAGCCTGAAAACCTCATTCTCCCAGTGGTCCAGAGTTCCTGATCTAGCGGTGTAAATGTCCATGCTTATTCGGTCCTCTGAGCACCCAGTCTTGGCAGTACAGGTAAGCTAACTAGATAAACAGAAGACATTCAGCAGCTGTTTAGCAAGCACTTCTCTTCACTGTCCAACAGGAAACTCTGAAAGTCACAGAGAGTTGAGGCAGAGCAGACAGAGGACAATAGAGAGAAAACCAGAAAACATTTTCTTCATGAAGTATGATCCAGTTTCACCAAAATCAGTTTTGAGTTGTAAAATAGTCATATAATATTTCTTTAATCATTAATAAAGCCATTAACTACAACTCATAAACCTTTTATAAGGGAAACTTATCAGAAAGTGGTACCCCTACCCTCAGCACATGAATTTTCACCCCTGCTGCTTTGAGAGTCTGTACACGCCACTGGCCAGAGGTTTTTCCAGCAAGCACTGGGCAGAAGGCAGTGAAGCATCCCAGACAGGTCTCAAACAGAACCTGGGATTCATCTTGGCAAGAGAAAAATATTTTTTCTCGTGCTGTATCATTCAGATGGATCTATTAATTCTCCGTTGACCAACAGCACACATGGCGTCATTTGCATACGGCGTGAATTTGGCTCCACACTTTTACTACAGTCTCGGAAACTGTGCAGCCTCGGAGAAACATTTCCGAACACTGGGAGGAAAATGTTGGTTGCCCTCTTTGAAGAGGTTGTGTGGTCTCTGACAACTCTGCTTTTTGTCCCAACATTACTGCATTGCAGATTTCCCCCCACATCTCTCTCTTCTTATTTATTTCCTCTCTCCGGATAATCCAGATTGTTTAACACAGCATCATGCTTTAAAGGGATTTCAGATGTCTGTTTGTATGTTTGCTTACTCACTTTCAATCAAATAGACTGTGACTGCCACAACAGCCAACTTGTTTGTTCCTACATGACAATGAGCATGAGGGAGCCTGGATCAAATCCAGAAAGCTGTTTCTAAAAAAGGAAGGAGTAATTAGTAAATGTCATTTGAGAAGAGTATGGCGAATTAGAAGCCTGGTGGATCATGTAATTAGGACTGGAGCCTTTTCATAGGCGGCTCAGGGAAGGACGAGGACACCACGGCAGCATCCTCTGCTCAACACTGACAGCACTACGAGCTGTTACAGAAAACACCATTTGACACACACATACACAAACACACACTCACACACATGCGGGCGCAGATCACAATGTCAAACAAGGATGACAGTGATGCATGACTGTTGTAGCTGTTTTTTTTTCTCTTGTTTCACATATCTGACCAGATGTACTGAATGTCACATGTGAAAAACAACACTTACTCATGGATTTATCACATGCAGTGTGACATTTAAGGGTTTCCACACATGAGATTTTAAACTAAATGAAATTTAATGTAATCTTTTGACATTATCATTATTATTTTTTTTTAATTATTATTATTATTATTATAAAGAATTGCTGTGTTTTTGCTACCTTAAATGAGGCGTTTATATCTATGTGCAGAGGGTGCAGGGACTATTACATGGAGTCCATGAGTTTCGCAGCAAGTGTACGTTCTTCTACACCCTTGGAATCGGAGGCTGAGAAGAGGTGTTGTGTGCAGTCTGCAAGGTCACAGCTAGATGCCACTAAATCCTACACACTGATCCTTAAAGAGCTGAAATAATCACCAACTAGTCGATGTAAAAATTTCTGTTGACAATTGAGGATGGAGACATTTTGTGTTTGTTTTGTTTGCTTTTTAAAAACGTTTTATCCATGGTCACCGTTCACTGCCATTGTACTGGATGAGGCTGCTACCCTGTTTCTCCTAAAACTCCAGGATTGTTTTGTGAACTGAAGACCTTCACCCATCATCACATCGGCATAGTGGTGAGTACATACTGAATGGCTTATTGTCACAAAGTGGAATATCACTTTAACCATTTAATTAGAATATACAAAACACATGACCGAAAGTGTTTGCAAAACACCTTCCATCCGCTGTGAGATGTTTTATACAGCAAGAGACACAGAGGGGCTGCTGATTCAGATCAAACACATAGACACACCTACACACACACACACACACACACACACACACACACACACATTAATTTAATTATCTAATAAGTATTACTTTTAGACACATCATTTTAAATTCTTCCGGGACTCAGTGATCCATAGAGCAGGATGGCCTGAGAATTCCCCACATTAAGTACAAAAGCCCTGTTGTGTTGCACCTTGCCTCATATGGTGCAAACCTCAAATGCCCTCAGTGTTATCAGCCTCTCCCATGTGCGTAAATGCAAATCTATTCAAAACTTGGCAGCATTTATAACTCAGCAAATGTAGTTAACATTTCAACAGTTTAAACAGATGTTCAGCTCTCTACATCTCAGGGTCTCACTGATCACCTGCATTATTTTATTTTAAATATTTGGTTACTATCTAACCACTGAGTGACTAATTGAAGAAAGAAAGGGGGCCTTGTAGAGGAAGACGCTGCAGAGCCTGCAGGGATTTATAGCAGAATAGATCAGAGAGAGCACAGATAACAATGGAGATGGAGTAATAAATAAATCTTCTCTCTGAGAAGTAGCCGGAGGACTGACAGCAGCAGATTAGAGCCTGTGCCTTTTAAACAAATTGGGTGCTCAAAGAAGCATATTGGCTGTGTGCTCGAGCATGTTTTATAGTGCGGATCTGTAACCACTGAGACACACGAGTCCGTCGGTCCACATATGACATCATGGTGCAGTTCAAACAAGCTCATGCTGCAAATTCAGGCTTTGTTTTGTTTTGCCTTTTGCAATCACCATTTTTTACTAATTGACCTATTAACTGCTGTCTCACCCTGTACTGAAAAGCTTAAAACAGTGTTCAGAGCCAAGGTTATCAGTTTATTAAGGGAAGATGAAGGAGAAGGATGAAATGGGGAATTTTTTCATCTGAAAATAAAAACTAATAAAGAAAGAATGTAAAAAGTCAATGATTCTTCAGATTGTCTGGGTTTGTGATTAACCCTTCTGCTTGAGATGGATGCACAGTGGAAATATTGAGAAATAGAAATGCATCAAAGACAAACTAAACAGATAACCAGGTTATATTTTTATTTACATGCAACATTGAAGACCTTGGAAACACTGAAAATTATGGTTTTACCTCAATTTCCCAGATTGTAAATAAAACTTACATAGAAAAGACATTTTCTAAAACCCATTTGTGTTATAATTTGTAAAATATAGAAAAATAATTAATTGTATAGGGGGGTGTTTACTATTGGAAATCAATATTTTAAACACAATATAATAACAATAGTATCCCTGCATTGTATCAGTGATTATAAAGGTGAAGTTTTCTATCATTTATTTTAGTTAGAGCCAGACAGATATATTGATTGGCCAATATTAGCAGCCAGATATTGGCACAGCCATATTGGTTTATATATGGCGTACTGGCAAATATGTTGTGCATTTTATCTATATTTGATTCCTTTTTCCTTTATTGAAGTTGTTCTATTTGTATTTTGTTTTGTTTTGTTTTGTTTGCTTGTTTACTTTGTTTACTGCTTCAGTGTCCTGATGTCATTTTGGATTTTATAAATAAAGAATATCTGCTGATGTATCAATCACTAACGGCTTCAGCCACAAAAATCCATTACCAGTCAGCCTCTAATTTTGCTATTTTTGGTATTGTATCATTTAAAGTTTTACATTTAACTTGCAATTTCACTCTTTCAGCGTAACACATAGATCTGATAGTAAAATGAATGTTATCAATGTCTGAGCAATGTTGTACTACAGAGCCTACATGCCACTGTAAGACACCAGCCAATATGGGACAGCCGTTTATCTTCTATTATCTGCTTCCTGTCATTGACTGCGCTCTTTAAAATGCAGCAGCAGCAACAACTGATCTAAGGCAGTACAGAACACTAAGGCCACATGTTAAAGGACCAGGCAAGTGTTTTTGTGAGTTAACTACAAATCACTTGCCAAGTTTTGGAGATGCAGAGATATCAGCCATCTTAAGAATATGATGGAACTAGATGGCACTTGGCTTGTGGTGCTCAAAGCATCAAAACATACATTTGAAAAATGGTGAGCAGTTTAATCTAGGAACTACTTTATTTCTGGGGTAGAATCTACCAGAACTAGTTTCTCTTTACTAAAGAGAAAATAGTTTCTACATGAAACTTCTCACAACAAGCTCTGTGGATTATCTTGAGTAATCAGGTCATGATTTTTAAAATGAATTGTTTGGCACTTTAAACACTACAAGCCATTCCTTCAGCCTCTGAATGTGGTTTATTATAGTCTCTGTAAATTTGTTTTAAGGAACCCACCATTGTTTTATGTATGAGTTGTTGAACTGGTGAACACCTTACTCTAGGAGACATTCTCAAAGGTTGCAATTTATTTTTAAATGTATTTCCTGTAACTATTTAAAACAATTTTAATTCCATGCAGGTCATTGTATAGTCTCAGACACACAAAGAAATTGGGCGAACTTTAAAGCTCCATATGATTGGAAAAACCTGCCCAGTTCACTTAGATCCATTACCTCCTTGCATGTCTTTGAGGCATTTCTTTTCATCTTCATCATCATCTTCAACCAACTTCCTCTTTTTTCTAAATGTATTTAAGTTCAGAAATGTATTGTGTAGGTGCATGCATATTCATGTAAACTCATGAAAATGAGATGGTCCATCTCGAGGGCTTTATCCTTCTAATAAAGTTGTAACAATTTAAGTAAAGGCTGATATCTGCAGAACTCTGCAACTCATCTGATATCTACAAACCACCTCGATGGATCAATGGCACTGCAGTCCAGATGAAAATATGTGTTCATGATGTTGGGGTGAACTGTCCCTTTAAGGTTTTTTCTCATTTTAAGTCGAAGTTTCCTCTGGCTCTGCCAGACAAAACTATGTTAAATTAGGCACAATTACTGCCACTTCTATACTGTAGATTATTGTCAATTAATATATTTTTAATATGTTAAATCCTCCACAGTGATTAATAAGTTTATGATTAATCATTAAAATCCCTACGCCAGCACTGCACCAAAAATGACCCCTCTCTGGGTCATACAGGGTCATGCATTTAGTTTTGTGCGTAGCCTCTTCAAAAACTCAAATTTATATACATTCATTTCTTTTTTTTTTTTCTTAATTTTTCTTTTTTTTTTCCTCACATTAGGAGGGCCACCCGATAAGCCCTGTTTTTTAAATAATAAATAATAAAATTAATTACTTAACGTTGAGGAAACTTTAAATGACAACCAGTGAAAAAGAGGACAGAAATTTCCCAAAGAAAATAACGTGAAAACACATTCATCCAGCTGCCTGTTTAATGGCTGATTTTTCTATTGAACGTCTTTCATCTTCCATTTTCCTCTTGTATCCACCACACTTGATGCTGTGGGCTTGAGAGCAAACTCAACTTATGCGGCATCTTGTTGAAACGTCCCTGTCCAAGGTCCTGAAATCTGCTTTCCCAAGCATGCGTCATGTGACTTCACCCAGCAGTGCCGAGCTCAGCACCAAGCCTACTGGTTTCTGGAGATTTCATGTGAGAAAAGGACAAACCCCGAACCCCTTCCTTCCCCTCTCATCTTGACTGTTTTTTCGCCCTCTTTTTCCTTCTTTTCTTCTTTCACTCGATCGGATCATGTGGACCTTCAAAGTGCTCGGAGTATGACAAAAGATTTGAGGATGCTGGACTTGTGCAGCTCGTTTTGTTCCTCTCTTTTTACTTAAATGCCAACACGGTGAATGCGTCGGACAGAGTGGACAAGCCTGCTGCTGCTGCTGCCGCTGCTGCTGAGTGGTCCGCATTCACAAAGTCTTGTCTTTTCTTGATTTCTTCTTCTCTGGAGCGACTTCAAAAGGATGTAACGACCGACTGATCCACCTTGTGCTGCAAGCTGAAGTCTGTCCTCATCAAAATGCAGAAGGGAATACGACTTAATGATGGTCATGTCACCTACCTGGGGCTTTTGGCGAAAAAGGATGGCACAAGACGAGGGTGCTTGAGCAAAAAGAGCTCCGACAACACGAAATGGCACACAAAGTGGTTCGCTTTGTTACAGAATATGCTCTTTTATTTTGAGAACGAGTCCAGCTCGCGACCCTCGGGATTATACCTGTTGGAGGGATGCATATGCGACAGGGCGCCTTCACCCAAACCTTCACAGTCAGCCAAGGAGTGTTTGGAAAAGCAGGTATGGAGAGGGAGCGCGCGCGCACAGACAAACACATACACACACTCACAGAAACACACGCACACTCACTGCTTTATTGTTTTTCAAGCTTCATGTTAAAATATTGACGAGCTGCAACACTGAATGTGAAATTTCCTTCTATTTTAGCGCATCACAAAGCGCTGTCTTGTCTCTTCTTATGCATTTATTCTTCTTACATGATGACCTCAAATCCAGCGCAGCAGAATAGCACGAGGTTCCAGATTGCTGTATTGCTCGTTATGTAATCCATGCATGGCATTAATGATGAGGTAACAATATTAACACCTAATGATATTACAGCAGCAGCCCTGGCAATGGGCTATGCAGTGTTTTTGCTTTAGGTTGTTGCAGCAAACCCGAGCTTGATCCCCTTTTTTGTTATTTTTCTTATTGGTAGGAGAGTTTTCACTGGTGCATGACATGTACATGTGTTTCTTTTCTTATCAGGGATTATGCATTTGCATCCTGGTTGGTCAAATATTTTGCTTCTGACTTCCAGTCATCATCTTTTTGACGTTTTAGGGCGGAGAGTGATATACCTAATGCTCCTTCCAATAAAACATGCAAAAAAAAAAAAAAAAAAAAAAAAAAAAAAAAAAAAAAAAAAAAAAAAAAGTTGTTGTCTCAAGGTTTCCATCTTGTGGTGAAATTATGAAACTGCAGCTGAAGCTCAAGAAGAAACAGCATGGTGCCAGTGATCAGTCAGCTCTGATCTTGATGACCTGAATGAAATGATTCAGTCTAATATACTGGGTAGATTTCATTTGCATTATAAATAGTTATTGTTTTATTACTTCTTATAACTAAATAACTTTAGTAAAGATCTATCACAGCTTGTAACAGTGTTAGAAATAGAGCTGCAATGATCAATCAATTAGTTGTTGACTATTAAATCAATTGCCAACTATTTGGGTATTTGATTAATTGTTTTGAGTTATTTTTTCAAAAAGAAAATTCAAATTAGCTGATTTCAGCCTCTCAAATGTGAATATTTTCTGGATTCTTTAGTCTTCTGTGACAGTAAACTGAATATCTTTGGCTTGTGGACAAAAGACATTTGAGGATGTCATCTTAGGCTTTGGAGGAAAGTGATGAAGACTTTTCACCATTTTCTGACATTATATGGACCAAACAACTAATCAAATCATTGAGACAATGATCAATAAATAATTGATAGTTGAAGCTCTTGTCAGAAAGACTACCAATTATTTTGGTAATCTTGATCTCTTGAGTAGTTTTTTTTAATTAAAAAAATATCCAAACTCTCTGATTTCAGCTTTTCAAATATGATTATTGTCTGGTTTCTCACTCCTCTATGACAGTGAACTGAATATATTTGGGTTGTGGACAAAACAAGACATTTTGGGCTTTGGGAAACACTAACCAATCTAATAAATTAATTGGGAAAATAATCAACAGATTAACTGATAGAGAAAATAATTATTAGTTGTGGCCCTAGTTAGAAGGATTTGTACATTTAAATCATTTTCACCTCATGAAAAATCTCCAAAACATGACAGTGAGGAGTGGAAAGGTTTAGAGCTGTAATGATTAGTTAGTCAATTAGTTGTCAACTATTAAATTGACCAGCAACTATTATGGCAATCAATTGATCATTTTGATTTATTCTTTTATTTTAAGAAAGAAATGCCCAGATTCTCTGACTTCAGCTCTGTTTGTGGTGTCTTTAGTGGTCTATGACAACTGACTATCTTTGTATTGTAAACAAAACAATAAATGTGAGGACATCACATCGGGCTTTGGAGAAGTGATCAACATTTTTCACAATATTCTGAAACTTTATGGACCAAACAATTGAAAATAATCATTATTTGCAGTATTAGTTTGAAAAAAATAAATACAGAAGGATTTATACATTTAAATCATGTTCACTTCATCATATAAGACCTCCACTTTTATCATAAAAGCCTTCCAAAACGTGACAGTGAGGCGTGCAAACAGGTCTGTTAACATTGTTATTGTGAATAAACAGTCGAGGAGGAACATAATGCTTCAGCTCTCCTCTCCTCTGCTCTGCTCTGCTCTCTCCAGGCTCGGTGCCTGACTCTGTAGGTAGGGCTGCAATCCAAAGTGAGTCCAGGCTCTTCCTGTGAACAGCTGCCTTTGTGCTGACAAAGCAGAATGCAACACACTGGCTAATGTTTTGCTCGCACAGTTGCTTTAAAGGCACCCAAAAACCTCCCTGAAAGAATTTGGATTCTTTTTTTGCGCTGTTTCCTCTGCATTGTGCTTTGTTTTGAATGCATTAATGTGAACATGCTGAGAAAAGCCTGACCTCTGCCATCTTGGACTGAATTCACGAGAGAAGGTATTTCATTCTCTTTGTTTTCCTGTTTGCAGAGAGTGAAAGCACTGAGAGGTGCACAAATAATGAATGTGACAGATATGATGGGCTGCTGAAGAGTTACCCCTCAATGTAAACAAACAAACATCCTTAACCAGGACAAATAAGAGCGAGAAAATATCACCTCTATCTCCTATCCCCACCTGGATTTACGTTTTCTTGTGGCAACGTTTCAGCAATCCACCATAATCCCCACATTATATTTATCCTCAAATGCAGTTAGTGTGAAAATGATAATGCGTTTGAGCCCGAGGTTTCTATGGCAACCCTTATTTGCATCCTAAAGAATGATGCAGTTGGAAGAGGCGGGGTAACAGTGAGGAGAGAAGTAGTGTGTGTCGCATCTCTCCTATTAATGCGAGGCTAAATTTGTTCCTTGCAGTACCTTGGAGGGGTCAGAGTCCATTTATAGAAAACACAGCTCGCTTACACTGGGAAACAGCAGCACTTCAACCAATAAAACAAGAAGCTATGGAAGCACGAAAAGCTGCACTGTGAATCAATCAAAAGACCTGCTGGCTAATAGAATATGATTATTCTGCACTCTTTAATGATATTGGTATGTGGAAGGCTAACATCCAAACTAAAGCTCCTCATTAAAATGAAAGTAGAGTGATTACTTAGTTCTCCAGGGAATGTATTACAGTATAGATCTCATTATATGATTCAGGAAAGTCCTTTTATAGTATTGCTGCAATAAAACAGGGCCGTTTATCAGCCGGTAACAATTATGCAAGGCAAAAAAGAATTATTTTACTCATGTAGAAAGAACTATTAATCACACTAATTAATTATTTACACCCCACACCCAAAACAAAAGAGCATGTTTCATAGATTCAAGAGCAAATAATACTCATGTATCTATGTGATATATTTTATAGATTTCACACTTTATGTTCCAATACGCTACTGAGATGCAACAAGCTGTGCTTTGTATGAAATTAGACAAAAAATAGAAATAATATGTTCTTTATGAGACAGTATTAGAACCCTACTAGACTTAATTAGAAGGTAATTAGGAACAAATAACAACAGAAGTGTATTGTTTCCCACTGTTAGATCATTATTAGACTTTCTTAGAGCATAATTAAGGACACATAGCAACAGAACTGTACTGTAAACTAAAGGGTCTTATTTTAAAAGTTTTTAAACTTTAGTATACAGTACAGTTCTGTTATAATGTGGCCCAAATTATCCTCCAATAAAGTTTAATAAGGGTCTAATAAAGGGTTTAATACTGTCTAATAAAAACATATTATCTCTAGTTTAATACAAAGTGTGGCTCGTTTCATCATATTAATGTACCATTATATGCATGCTGTCTAATTATTGTATAGTTGTGTTTGTTTAATGTCTAATACACAACATATTATTTCAAGTTTTGTCTAATTTAATACAAAGTACAGCTTGTTGCATGTTATTAGTGTACCAAAGTGCGACCGATGTGATCAATGTGCTATCAATCTCATATCTCTGTTGAGATCAGTAATGATTTTTACAGGTGCATGACTCAGCCATAAACATAAAGCAGGAAGCAGACAGTGTGCTTAACATCGCCTCACACCAGACACTCACTGCACTCTCAGAGAGAGATCATGAGGGAAAACTACAACAACATGCATGCCTCTCATGCCAGAAATAGATTTTCTTTGACGGTAGGATGAATACCTAATGAATGTGAAGATGGAAGAACAGTCAGCCATGAATAATGATCAGCTGCAGGTTGATAGGCGCCTGTTGAACATCTGCAGGCCAAAGATTAGAGTCTGGTCTCCCTCAACATAGAAAGATGACATTTCACTGATGGTGAGTTGTGAGGTTGTTTTATTATGGCTCACTTTCTGAAGTCTTTGATATGTTTTTATAAGAAATGTGCTCTGTGTAGCTCTCATCATAAAAACTACATTGTCAATCGATGGCTCGCCATTGAGACTTTAACTGATTAAAAGTTCATTAATCACTAATTAATCAATAGTCTAGAAATGGTGCCTCATTTAATATTGTTTGTCTAGTGGAGGCATTTGGTGAAAAAGGAAACTTTAAATGAGAAAAAAAAAAGAAAAAGTGAAAAAAAAGCAACCTTAAGAAGCTAAATTTATTGCAATTTAAATTAAATGAAAATTGTATTCATAAAGGCAGGTGATGTGTTATTATTTACTTGATATGAGATCATCAGAGTAGAGTAATAGTTATTGATCATTTATTAAAACACCCCAACTCATTGCTTTCAACTCAGAGCTTTACAAAATGTATGTTGTCTTTTTTTTTATATATATATATCATATAGGTTTTATACCTTAAGGCAATGGTTCTCAAACGGGGGGGTGGGACCGCAAAGGGGACCCAAAGGGTCATTTCTGGGGGTCGCCATTTGGCTGTGGAGGTTAAAATAAAAGTTTGTGATAAGCAGCACAAGTGAAATGTATGTATGTAACAGCCACCTTACTAATGGTTAAAATTTAAATAAGCCCACTCAGGACAATTACCAACACAAACCAACGCTCTGAACAAACACACACCAACAAAAACTAACATTTAGATTTTGTGAAATAAAACAGAAACTTAACAAACTACTCAGTCCAGCAAGAATGATGAAAAATCAGGGCTGTGTTTTAGACTTGGGGATGGTTTTTTTATTGTTTGTTTGTGATGTAATTTGCCTGAGAATAGATTTATCTGAGTGTGTTTGTGAGAATTAAAGTGCTAAGCTAAGCTAAGCTAAGCTACTCAAAATGTGACCCTAACAATGAGCTATATTTAATCTTTGAAGCTCTAGACTTAATGGTTGCGTTTTATTTTACAGTATACTAATAAAACGTAACAAGCCACACTTTGTATCAGTTTAGACAAAAACTATAAGTAATGTAATACAGTTTTAGACCATTTTTTTTTATTAAATTGTATTATATCCCACTGTTAGGCCCTTATTAGACTTAATTAGAAGGGAATGAGGAACACATTACACCATAACTGTTCTGTTAACTAAAGTGTATTATTTCCCACTGTGAGACCCTTATTAGAATTTATTAACAATACACTTTAGTACAGTTCTGTTGTAATGTGTCCTAAATTACCCTCAAAAAATGTCTGATAAGGGTCTAATACTGTCTAATAAAGAAATATTATCTCTAGTTTTTGTCTAATTTCATACAAAGTACATCTCATCACAATGACTTAATTAATTAATTAATAATAATAATAATAATAATAATAATAATAATAATAATAATAATAATAATAATAATTTCAGTTGAGTTTCAGTTGCTAGGAAACAGGTATCGCGGCGCAGGAACCGAGCTGGGGGAGGCTTCCCTCACTGTGCTCCATCAATTGCACTGGTGGGCGAGGAAGATGTGGCTTCCCCAGGCCCTGTGTGGTTTTAAATCACCCGCTTGATGTCTGCAGCAGCGAGGCAGTGGAACAAACACAAAGACAAAAGCAGTGGAAAAGCCTCAGTTAAGCCACTATATAATAGATTTATCTAGGAGCTATGCAATAATGAATGCTCCTCTCTGTGTACAACATATAACATGTCAAGTTAATGATAGTCCTGTTGTCCCTCCTCTTCCCCCCTCCTGTTTGTTTCAGTACTATTTCACTGTCAGCTTCACCCATGAAAACCAAAAGGCGCTCGAGTTACGCACAGAAGATGTAAAGGACTGCGATGAATGGGTGGCAGCGATATCACACGCCAGGTAAAGGCACACGTCAGTGAAATGTGCAGACATGGCAATTAGAAGTTGAATTAGTCAGTGGAGGGTAAGTAATCTTTGACTGCTCAGTCTGTAGGGGATGTTGCCATGGTTTCATAAGTAGGGTTAAAATATGAGGAATGACAGAAAAATGCTTTGTTCACAAGAAAAACCTGATGGCTTTGATGTGAGATGAAACTACATACACTGATGTGAAATTCGTTACGCAAGCTACAGTACAAAACTGTGTGTGTGTGTGTGTGTGTGTG
>JAJHUR010110038.1:2532-20787 GCA_027495735.1 Lutjanus campechanus | reverse complement strand
TCTTTGTTCTAGTAAATAGCTTCATTGAGACATTAGACACGCTTTTGAAATAAATAAATCTTGCGACTGCATCAATAAAACTGATGAAATTATTCATCCCATTGGCACTACAGATTTTGGATGCGGTCTTGGATCAAAGGCTAGCTGGTAAAAACCACTGGAGGATGTTCAGCTTTAATGGGATGGGATGTTAAGTGCAAGGGTGCAAAGGTCGAAACCTTTCTATGTTCAGAAAATGACGCATCTGCCTGCGAATCTGAGCATATGAATGTGGACGTTCTCTGTATCATACAGTGCTCTTTGTGGTGCTATCTTGTATGTATCCATTTGTCTCTATATGCACAGAAGTCAACTTGGCACCCTGACTAACACTTCATATCTCCGACATGCCTTTTCGGCTTTTTCACTGGAAACTCGCACAGACGGCTCATTGTTTCATGCATTTTTTCCCCTCTCCCCTTTTTCATTTGGCCATGGAATGCCTGATGTGAGGAGTAAAGAAGTCTTGCCGTGTCAAGCATTGCGGCAGAGCTGCTCTCTGGTATGCCCCTTCCCCTAATTTAATTTTAGCAGTGCTGAAAATTGTTTGCGTCCCAGGCCGAACTGATAGGCCTCTGTTTTCCAGAGAGCCTCTGCTGTCCGAGGCGCTGAAAACGGCCTTTGTGCGCCAGTAGCACAGCACAGAGGCCTCATGAAATATTTACAGGCCAACACCTGGTGTGAGACAGAGAGAGGGGAGCCAGGGAATCAACAACACTGCCACCAATAACAGCAAGGCCACAGCTCTATTAATATGTTGGCCTGCCACAAATATTTGGTTTGATCTTTATCATTCTTTTTAACAATAGTCTTCACTTAAAGGGTAAGGGCTGTCTTTTACACATCTTGGGGTCTAAATGACTGATACAACAGAAAAAGTTTTGGAATTGGTCCAGTGGATCCCCTCAGCTGGCAGTCAGGTGGTTGGCGGCAAACGTACCTGTCAAAAGTACGTCCACGAAAAGTGCTTGTTTTTGCCACTGACAGACTCAGATTGCTGGATTGCTACAGTTGAAGAGTATGCTCCTTTTGTTTTTCCAAACTTTTTTGTAAATATTAGTCACTTAAACCCCCAAATATCTAAAATTAGGGTCCAGTAGGGTTGGGCGATGTCTACCAAATCTGCATTTGACGATGTCTACAGCGAAACATCACTAAGGACAGTGATATCAAAGCTGGGACAAAAAAGGTCTTCATCTCAGCACCACATGTCTGTAACGTAGTTATGTTTAAAAAGAAAAACACTGCATGGAGGCGAAGTGCAACGTACAGCAGCAACAGCTTCTTTTTATTTTCTATTGGATGTCACAACAGAAACATTCTTGATAAAACCTTGGATTGCGAGTGCAGAAGACAGCATGTGGGAATCCTTTTGCTTTTTATTGTCGAGCCATGGTCTTCTCCTGTGCTCCTGTCCACTTAAGGTTTGCAGACGTTTTTCTCTTTGACTCCCCCACATCAAAAACGGATCTTGGGCAACAACTCTTTGGCAACTCTGAGGGGACACACTACCTCACATACAGAAGGCTTTTAAATCATGATGTTATGATGGAAGAGGGCTCAGTGGTCAATGTTTTAACATGTCAGATTAATTGCTAAAAAACAGTTGCAACCCTAAAACTGACCAATTAATCCTCCACTGCCAGTGCCATCAAATGAAACTCTGGATTACACTTTGTTCTTTGTAACTAAAACAATAGATAGCATCCGTCCACTTCCTGTTGTCGTGTGTGTTCTTGGATATGTCTGAGTGTTTTAACATGGCACTGGGGGGGTTAAACAGGAGACTCTGTGTGTCAGAGGGCGCACTGTCATGACCCTACTCTGTCAAAAACCTCAAAGAGCAACCAGGATTAATAATTCATAGATGAGGAAACCAATTATACAGGGCCTTGCCCGCATCTGGGTTGGGGGGGGGACCCCGGGGACTCTAATTGGCCCACCTGCTCTCTGTCTCTGAAGGGTTGTCGGGTTGAGGTGGCTGGCTGGGTGTGAGCGTGGCGTGTGTGTCCTCTCTTTGTTTAGACGCCTCTGGCTCTGAGCCTGTAATGTGGGGGGATGGCCTCCTCGGTGGCGTGCTGGTAGTCACCTCAAGTGACATCTCTGTAGTGATGGACCACACCCAAATCAGCAGGATGGGCCTCACATGTGCCATTCAGTGAGGTTTTTGGACTGAAACAATAACAAAAAAGAGAAGGACTGTATGTAGGGAGTTTTTTTATTAGCATTTAACTTGTAGAATATTCCTTTGACAAATTTATTGCTTGTTTTAAAGCTGAAACAATGAGTTGATTTGTTGATTGACAAAAAAAACAGTTTGATTATCCATTAATCATTTCATTTAGCTGCAGTTTTAGCTTCTCAAATGGGAGGATCTGCAGCTTTTCTTTGTTATATCATTGTAAACTAAATATCTTTTGGTCAAACAAAATATTTGTGGAGGTCACCTTGGGCTAGTTTTACATTTTAATTTTTAAAATTTTTTTTCTGACAGTCTATAGACTAAACAGTGAATAGAATAATCAACATATTAATCAACTAGAAGGGCACTCAGAGAGCACAGACCTGCACCAAAGCCAAATGTCTTATCTCAGCCATTTTTCAGTACTCCTGCTGACAAACAGCCAAACAAACAGCACCAAAAATATAACTCCCTTGCCTGGTTGCAGCACAAATTGTTTCATCTATAAAATACCAGAAAATTGTGACCTATGCAACTTTCCAAAACCCAAAGCTGACAGTGATACCAATTTTCACTACTAAAAAATGAATTGACTGTTTGTTGCAGTAATATATGATACAAGAAGATGTTGCGATGGCTGTAATGGTATGGATTACATTGTAAATGTAGCATAGCTCCTTTAAGGAGCAGGGCAGTGTCTAATGTGCGCGCTGCACTGATCTCAAACGCTTTGCACGGTGCAATAACATGAGATTGACCCAACAAAATAAAATTTGCTGCGATGACAGTAATCAGCTGAACCCTGCTGTAGGCATCTCATGATCTCATGTTATTATGGCCTCACAGTTACCACCACAGCCCTGGAAGCTGCAGGATAATTCTGAAAGTGAGTTCACTGGAGACAAAACAAGAGCTAAAACAATTTCTAGATAAATCAAAAGACAGAAAATGAATATGCAACAATTTTGATTAATCGTAAAAGTCGTCTTTTTTAGGCAAAAAAGAAATGTTCACAGTTCCCAGCTTCTCAAGTATGCATATATGCTGTTTTTCTCAGACTTCTAAGTGGAATATCTTTGGGTTCTGGATTGGGATGTGAATTGGGAATTCCTTTTTTATCGATGCTGGCATGTTTTTCTGACAGTTGTGCATTGCAAAACAATGACGTCAAACTCGCGTCTGTGCTGCTGGAAAATTGCAACAAGGAGGAGCAATGATGGGGAGGAAGAAACAGTCCTAAATGAGGTTTCATTTCATGACGGGAGATGATAACAGCGCTAGTTTTAATGTCTGGAAAATGCTAAAAATGATCAGAATTAGTGCCACACAGGCAGGTTTACCAGATTCTTTATTTGACTAAGAAAACTCTAAATGAAAACAAATGCTGCTCTGATTTCAGCTTGTTTATAGGATGACAGATCGATAAAGAGTTGGACCAATAAGCAGAATGGATAATGACACTGGTATCAATAAAATCTTATTAATTTCCATCTCTATTTTCGTGATATGTCCTGTTGGGATCTGGAAAATTGTGACAAGTTTTTTTTCAATAGTTTCTGATATTGTATAGACTGAATATTAGACAAATATTTGATTATTAAAGAAAATAAGCTGCAAATTACTCAATAACTAAAATAATTGTTTGTTGCAGCTGTAAGAAAAACTAAACTAACATAGTACACTAACATGAACTCTAGTAGAAAGCCACCCTTGGGCTCTTTGTGCTCTTGTAGCAAACTCTTCTTTGGACGGTGATTTGGGCCTCTGATGTGCATCAGCCCACTTTTGTCTGGTCCCTCTCTCTGTCTGTCTGTCCCTTTCTCTCCTCTCTCCTTCCATCTCCATTTCTCCTTTGTGGAGAGGAATTCCAGGCTGTTGGCCCACACAATCGCCCGGCCATTAGCATATGAAAGCAGCTGAGGGGCAGCGAGCGAGGCGGGAAAAAGGGAGGGAAAGGAGAGAGTCATAAAACTTCCAAATCAGTCCTGAGCAGACATCAGAACTTTAATCAGCCTCGTGCTGATGGATCTGTGCTGCCTATGTGGCACATATTTCCCTAAAGGAAGTCCTTGACACTCCGATGCAGAAAGAAGAGTTAGTCTGCTCTTTATATCTTGTCCCTTTGGTTTTATTCATGAACATTATTCTGTGTTGAACGGTGACAGTTTCAGCAGGTCACTGATAACTGTCAAGTTTATCTTTTCAGCCCCAACAACACTTGTCTTCAACCCAAGATGTCCAGTCTTTGATGGTGATATTGCCTGCTCCTTATGCACTTCCCTCAGGCATAAAATCAATCAATCTAAAGGATTTGCTTCGCTGTCTTGAGATCTTAATGTGATCTCAAGAGAGACCACGTCCACAGGGTGTGTTGAGGTGGATAAATCAGAAAATGCTGTGTTACATTCAAGAATTTCTTGTTTATTCGAGTGTTTTCGGGGCATTTTTGGTGCATCACTGTCATCATTTGGTAAGAATTGGGACTGACCTGGTTATTCTGCTGAGTCTCAGCAGTTTACAACCTCTCCTCTGTCCTCAAAGCTCTTCACGATCAGTATTGTGTTTATTTATAGCAGAGCAGTTAAGAAGTACCGATTCATGCATTTTGGGCATTGCTTTCAAGTGTGAAGGCTTTATCCGAGAGGAAGAGATGCATTTTGAGATGAATGCAGCTGACTGGTGGACAAACTGTAAAGCTGGTGTTGTGTCAGTGAATCTAGATGCATTGAGGCATTAAACTATGAAGTAATACCTCCCACTGAGGCAGGTTAACGTTTACACACAGAGGGCAGATCTGTCTCGAGATACCTGATCCTCTGACCTGCACCTCGTCTAACCATTTTGACAAGATCGCGTTACTAGCAGCGATCAGCAGTTAGTGGAGCCACAAGTTTTGATTGAGCTAATTTGTAGATTTTAAGCAGACGAAGATTGAAGACTAATTTCTAATTAATTAAAAAATAGATAGATGGATGGATAGATAGATAGATGATTCCTGATGACTCCTTTTCTCACTCCACAGTGTTTTTGATGCTGTATCACATGTTGATGGTGCAACTGAACGACACACCTGTCATTGTAAATGACTGGCTGTGCTGGCTGTTTCACTCCATTATCAAGTTGAGTTGTCACGATACTAGAATTTTAAACTTCGATGCAATAGTATTAGGTTTTAAAAAGCAAAACCTGATACCTCTTATGATACCACAGTGCTTGTACAGAAAAAAGTCACTGAACACTGTCTGGTTTTGCTGCAAGCCACATTTCAGGTAGGACAATGAAGGCCGAACTGAACTGAGGTCTTGCAGAAGCACTTAGATCCTTTATTTTATAGCTGTGGTCCTTTTGATACTATAATTAACTGATATTGTATCATTTAAAATGTGTTATTGAAAAAGTATCAATACTAACCCTATCATCAAGGGATATGAGAGGCTGTTCATGAGGGCTGTTCATGAGGTAGGGCATAGTTGTTATGTGCTGTGATGGTGGTTTGCATTTAATGCATTATTGCATATTGAACATTGATTGAACAATTTTCTTATTGCTATTGATGAAATGTTAGTTGGTGTTACATATCACTATTATTTTATTGCCCAGGCTCAAGTTATTGCCCTCTGTTAGAGGGCAAAATATTACTGTTAGAATGCCAAATATTGTGCTGAATCAGCTCGTAGTTTTTACTAAAATAGGTCACATTTGATCCGCCAGCACAAGAAACGTAACACCCCCCTCCCGTGGCTGCTATTGCTGTGTCATTGTCGCCCCTTACAGCTCCAGACTATGGGTTTTCTTCGTCGTGGACTCAGGGTTCGTCTGCCTGCGGCCATAAATCTGGGCTGGACTGTAGTCCTCAGCAGTTTGTCTGAGTTTGTTGTGAAAAGCGGCGTGAACAGAATGCTGATTCACCTCATGCTGCCACAGTAACCCCTCTCTCCCCCCTCCCCGAGCATGCACATAATCCCTGTGACATATGTGCACAAGCTGCAGTAAACATTCAGCGATGCTGTTTTGTAAAGGTTTGTCTGCGGATGGCAGAATTGCACATAACAAGCTGAAGAGAACATCTCTGGAGGCTCGGCTCATCAACACCAAGACGCACCTTGTCCTTGGGGTGTAACCTTGGTAACACAGAGAAGGATGGCACATAAAGACGCCTTTCTTCTTCTGTAATATTTCAAGCATCGCAGCCAGAGAAAAGAAAAGGAGGGAGGAGACAACGGAGGATGTGAATAAGAAGTAGCTGGATGCTGCTGAGTCTCCTTGGCCCGGATGATGAAAAACTGGCTTGGAAGAGATGCAGCTCTCTTTGGTGCAATGCAGACAGGGCGGGGAGGAGCCTCGCCGGTGGGTGGAGCTGTGTGTGTGCGTGCGTGTGTATGTGTGTAAGAGCGTGTTAGAAGGTGTTGTTTTGTTTTCATCTATAAGTGTTTACTCATTGGTTCTTTTGCCCAGCCCCCCCTCAGGCTCTCTCACTCTCGAGGTGAGGTTGTAAATATCACCAGCACGCTGCAAGAGAACGGTTGCCATGGCGATTTTTTTTTTCTTTCTGCTGCATGTGTGTTTGTTTTCTCATCGTTTGAATACCAGAACCGCCACTGTGGTGCACGGTGCATGTAAACTCGATCAACCTACTAAGAGCAGTTACGTCATGCGAGACAGTCGAAGAGGGTGGAGCAGGAGCAGGGGGGGCGGGTGAATAATCCCTCTGCAGAGCCCTGACAGAGAATCCATAGATCACTGGTGTGTGTCGGTCACCCTCTCTATACTCTAACCCTCTCTGCTCCTGGTATCACAGCCAGTCCTCCACAATCTCATTTAGCTAAGATGGATGGATCAATAACTTCAGTAGAAAAGTTTGCTTGGTTTATGACCGTAAAGCTTCTGGAAATGTTGCTTAAAATAGTAAAAATGCACGTATGAGATCAGAGTCAAGTGTCTCATTAAATATGAGTGAAAGTAAACAGTCATAACTATTAGGAAATCTAATTCAAAAGCAGCTCATTTAGCTGTGTAGGCGTGACATGTTTGCACATCATGTTTTGATTGACAGCTCCCTCAAGAGTATCAACACAGAAGCTAAGCACTGAACTGCTGTAGACGAGTCAGCCACCTAAAAAAAAGGGCCTGCCTAAAAAAACAATCAATATCAGATTAAGTGTACGATAAATTTAAAGCATTTTCTTTGCTTGACTTTGCTGTCAGACAGTCTTTTCTGCCCGGGAACCGCTGTTGTAGTTGGTTGGATTCGAACTAGCATTACTTCATCATCCCCATTATACCAGTTGTAATTCAAAGCAAATGAATCAAGTAAACATCTTGAAGTGAAATGTGTTACAGTTAAAGATTTAAATGAATTGTTTTTACTATTCTGCATGTTCCAAGTTGCAGGTGCACAATGAAAAAAAATGTGGAATGATTTACCAAACTCGGTAAATACAGCCGGCAGCTGCAGCGTAATCCAGTCACTTGAACGTGTTTAATAAAAAAGACACCATCGAAGTGAAGTGAGGGGGTAAAAGAGCACCAAGTTTACCAAATTTTACATGACAGTATTTCAAATTTGGATCAAAACCAATTTTTATATGCTAACAAATATGTACGTAAGACCCTAAGTTACACAGTTGAAAGGCTGTTTTTGATTTTGGCTTCTGGTGGCTTTAAAAATCTAAATCCTTGGAAACTCATTCACCATCATGTCCTCCTCCTGTTCTTGCAGCTCCTCCATAAAACTGTGAACCTGGCGTATTTTTCCTGTTTTCCTCACACAGCCCCGAGGCAGCCCAGTAAAAGTGGCATTAATTGGCTGCCTGATCAGCACCAGAGCACATGATTGGCCGGGCCGTGCAGGCCTCCCAGCGATACAGACGGTGATAATGATGCCCTCTGTCCTGTCCTGTCCTGTATCAGTCAGTGTGCAGTCAGGCCGCTTTGTTCTGATGCTGATGAGGCCGACAGCACATTAGCATTCAGAGCACCTCCACACCTACGGTCCTCTGACAGCCTGGCGGAGATAGGCTGAGCCCTGATTTACTAATCAACAGTGATGAATTGCAAGAAAAACCAATCTGACAGTGTCACAGCAGAGGTCACCGGAGGAAGATGGAGCCAAATTTGCTATTTTTGCAGAACTGTAGGCCTCTTTGCCCACCCTTGGAAATCTATTCTGCTGCCATTGTCTGTCTTTATAACACAAATGACATCCATCTGTTTCTCCCTCGCTGTTTTCCTTTGGCTTTTTATTTTTTAAAGGGGCCTGTGCATGCATGCCAGAGAGAATGGCTCACTAGATGACTGAGTGTTTACTGTGGCGAAGGAGAATGCGGCGGACACTCCCTCTCCGTTGTACGGGACCCAGGGATGATTAGAAAACCGTCCGATAAAGGCAGACAAAAGAAAGAGAGGAGGTGAAAGAGACACGGGACTAAAGATTGAGATCCTGAAGTCGAGGGTTTAAAGGGATGGTTCGGATTATTTGATCTGGGGTTGTATGAGGTATTAATCAGTAATCAGTGCATTACCTACAGTAGATGGCAGTTGGCACAGCCTCAGTTAGTTAGTTAGTTAGCTACCAGTGTAATCAGTGTATTGAGCAGTTGAGTTATGAGCACAAATTACTGTACTGTTAAAAAAAGGCTAAGGCAAACAATTCTATATCAGTTTAAGTGAATGCTATATTTAGAACATTTTTATGGCTTTATTTTGTTGTTAGAGAGCTGTTATGAAAGTGAAGCATCGCTGTCTCTATACCAACCAAACTCCATAGTCAAAATCAGTCATTTTACCTCACAGAACACTGGGGTTGCAGGTCCACTGCTTCTTCGATCTGTTAGTTTGTTTATGTCATTGTGCAACCTAGGAGGTTAGTTCGGATTCATCAAAGTCCCACAACAACACAAGCAAAGTAACAGATTGAGGCAGCTGTAGATCAGCAGCTCCTGTCTTCTGTGGTAAAATTGCTGATTTTGTCAATGGAGTTTGGTGGCTTTGGAGAGAATGACATTTGGCTTGTAAACGGTGGTTTCCCATCAGAAAAGGCTGTCTGACAGCTACACTACACTTAAACTGAACTTAAACTTACCTTGTTGAAATGTGCTACACAAATGCCTTTGCATACTGTATCTAATACTCTGACTATTGATAAGCGTTTCATACAACCCCGCTTAATAATCAGAACTATCCCTTTAAAGTGCTCTGAGGTGCAGTGAAGAAGGGGCTGCAGTAAAGGGACAGGAGATGGAGGGAAAGAGGAAGAGATGAAGAGTATGAGGTTTTTATTGTTTCCAGCTGGGCCTGGGTGTGGTCATCATGACCTGGAGACCTGCTGTGTTCAGCTCTGCTCCGAGTCCTCCCTCACAGTCTCTGACCCATCTGCCAAATGGCTTCTCTGTGTGCTGTTGTGCGTCTGCATATGGTGCCGCACGTGTTCGACTTGATGGTGATTTAATTGTGCTGTTGTGTGATATTATTACTGAAATATTTACAGTCTGTGCAGGTTGAGGCGGTGTTAGCCTGCAGGATACAAATCAGCTGCTGCGGTACTCAAACTAGTTCCATTACAGGATGATCTGTTGAAATAGTAGGAAACCCTGCAAGTGGAATATTTGTCTCCAGGCTGTAAATTGAATTGGACGCTGCTCTTTTTTTTTATTGTTTGCTGTGACTACAGTCAGTTTTTGACATGTTTTATGCTCTGTTGAGGGTCAGCTGAGGTAGTGACCAGGGTGTAACTTTGTCAGCGCTTCCTGTCTGGGCTGCCATTTATCCACACTGTCATCAGCGTCTCCTCTTTCCACGACTGGGAGACAAATTGCTAATACATTTGCATTTGACAGACTTGCATGACAGGAAAAAACACCTCATTTTAGTTTCCCGAAAAGCAACAAACACCTGCAAATTAATCAATACTTTAGCTATTTTGTATGCCGACATTCCTTGTTGTTGTGTTGCGCCACATTTTTGAATATAATTCAACACAGTGTACGAACGGGTGGAAACAGCAACAAAGACATCCAAAACATCCAAACAGTTACGGGAAGAAAACAGGCAGCCAGATGGACTGTGAATAGTCTCCATTAGTGAAAACGCCAGTTAACATGGCTTGAATTGGCTTTTATTAGCCAAACTAAATTATAAAGCATGGATTCAATTACATAACACGGTGCTGCACTTAAAGCAGTTGCTTTTGTGATCACATTGATGGATAGAGTGTGACAAAAGGGTCAGTTTCTTTTGCTCCTTGCAGGGTTTAGCTTTGGCATGTATGAAAGATAATGTAAGTGTTTCTGACAGACTTGTAGCCACAGCGCTTATAAAAAAAGGCCGCTTTAAAACCAAAGTATTCGGCCTTCACCGCACAATCCTCCTCTGGCAGCCTTTTGGTGCAGTCCTCGGCCGTGTGGTTTTTCTTCCTCTCTCATCGCTTCATTATTCAATTAAGCAGTAAAACACATGTTAAGCTCAACATTAACCACACGCAGGATCCCCTATTGGGACGAGAGCCGTAAAGATCAACCGTGGGCTCTTGTATCATGCCCCATCAGCAGTGATGAAACTGTCAGCCTGGTTTCCATTTGGACCTCCGGTGGACAAGGGTGATGCCGCACGACGGGTGCACCTAGTAAATACCTTCTGGTTTGGAGGGTGAGACTGCTGTGAGCCGGGTTGCCAGGTCTGGAGTGGATGAAGCGCAGATGGATGGGTAGAAAGCCAGGAAGAGACATTTCAGCCTAAGTGGAGGAGACATTTGGTTCCTACTAGTTGTGGTGGTTAGTGTAGAGGTTGATGGGTATAATCTTAAATACTATATTCAGGATTTCTACTTGAAAGACTGAGAAATGCTTCATTTTATCAGTTATATTTTCTAGGTTAGTAATATTGCTCAAATTTAATTTTAGAACTTCCTTATACCTTGAGCTCCATGAAAATGCTTGATTTTTAACAAAATCTCTTTCATCAAGGGCTGCAGCTAACAATTATTTTCATTATTGATTAATCTGCCAGTTATTTTTCAAATTAATCGATTAATCTATGTCTATCAAATGTCAAAAAAGTGTGAAAAATTATCAGCATTTTTTCCCAGAGTGACATCTTTAAATTGTTTCCTTTATCCAACCAGCAACCCAAAGACTCTTAACTGTCTGTCGTAAATGACAAAGAGAAGCAGCAAATCCTTTAATTTATGAAGCTGGAACCAGCAAATGTTTGACATTTTTGCTTAAAGAACAAAGAATTGACTGACAGTTGCAGCTCTTGACTTCTCTACACAATCACTTATGAGAACCAAAAATCATTTAACATTTGAAATAAAATGATCCTGTTGTCATATTTGTCACCCATAAGTTCTCTTAGATAATCATGATCAAAACCTACACTAAAAGATAGTTTTGGTACCTTGAAAAATGCTTGAAAAGTTCAGTATGCGGTGTCACCACCATTCTTTTGTTTATTTTTGCAAATGACTAAATTTATGATACATGAAATCATTTGGTGCACTGATGCTAAATGTGATTTTATCTATAAATCTCATTTCACTGCCCAGTGGGCAACTTCATGGTCTGAGCAAGCTAGCTTCTGGGTGCTAATCCAAGTTACACAGTGTTGCTAAGCAAATTAATTTCTGCAGTTTGACCCTTTCTTTTTCACTTGTAGCTATATCATTACCTCCATGGCAACAACACGAAAAGTTTCCAGCATCAAACCTACCATTCCTGTTCTTTAGTCGACTTAGAGTAGCCACATTAGCTGTGCAACATGCTAACACCTAGTTCAACAGGTTAACCTAGAAAATAAACACTAAAACAACATGATACATAGCAAAACTTCCAGCTCCCAAGTTTGATGTTGGGTCACGTTGAGCTTAAAACAAAAGTCCTCATATTTGAATTTTTGTGAAGCCTTGATTCGTCCCTTTAACACACATTGAAATGCAAAACAAGAAGGGAAAAAAAAGAAAAAACATGAACATTTGAACAAGCGTTTTTTGGGGTTGCTTGTCATCCCCCTGTGGTTAACTTGTCAACAGTGTGGTATTTCAGAATTGCCCTGTATGTCTGTATTAGCCTTTGTTCGTGTGTGTTTGTGCAGAGGCTAATGGGGTCAAGAAACAGTAGGGCACAGAGCTGTGATTCAGGTGCAGAGATGCTCCCATCCAGCCCATCCCAGCATTCCCAGTGGGGGCATCCATCAGCCGAGCTGCAGGGCTTTTTCTCCTCTGATTTGATTGATTACTAATGACTGGCAGTAATGGACATGTGGCTGCTGCATGCACACATGTGATACCACCGACACCCACAAATGGATGGATGCATGCATGCACACATCAGCATGCAGAGTCTCACATACACATTGCAGAAATTCACACACCTCTTAGACACACTTATTCTGGGCCTTTCCACAGTCCCAACATTCCTCTGGCCGTATCTCACCGAAGGCCCCAACTGCTTTTAATCAGCTGGGTCACGAGGCACTCCAGATGGGCCTCAGCGTTGGGTGGGACTGCCGCGGACGTGGTGGAGAAGGAGGGGAGGGGGGCTTGAGCTCGTAATAGTCAACATATTTGTGCCCCCTCTCCTCCATCCTCAGCATCCCCTCCCGCCCTGTATTGCATCACCCTCCTCAGAGACCCGTGCTGGACAGCTTGAGCTACACCGGCCCTGCCATATCCAGCGCGTGCATTTCTAAGGCCCTCACTTTTCCAGCGTTTTTACTAGCTAACATTTTCCATCGTCAGACTGCATGCTCCGAGTGTTTTGAAAAGAGCACTGTGTGCTTTTGGACAGCATCACAGCAGGATGTGCTTTTACAGTCTGAGGAAAGATGTAGGTGTACATTGCAATTTAGTATTTCTTTTCCTTGGATGTCTGTAATGTCGAGTTCACTGAGTACAGAATGTCTTGATCTTGGACATGTGGGCTATAAGGCAAAATATGTGCAGAATGTGCATGGAATCTGTTTGCCCAGTATGTGTCAGCCTAATCAGTGCTGGAATAAGACCTCATGGATGTACCAGCATCATTTTTGGTGAGCATCCCACACGTCCTATCTAGTTAAAGTTTAGCTTTGTTATTTTTCCACTTGGACCCTATTTTGCCATGTTTTTGTGTCTGACAGGCTCAAATTGTTATTCAAAGTGTCTGACAACATTATGGAAAGGATTTGTATAGAAAGAGAACTTTTTTCTGAAAGAATAAGATACATTTTGTTTAACCAGAAACAGCTGTTTTATTGCTGTCGCCAAATTAACTAGACTTAATTTACAGAAACAGTCATTTTTAACTTCGTCATCTACTTTTAGAATCAACAGAAACAAAATAAAAGTCACTGAGAACATCAAGGTCAGTCTTTCAACTGTTCCAACAGTCACCAACTCTTGGCTGAAATAAACCCTTTATGCACTGAGGTGGATGTGAAATTTTACGGGCTGTACACGCCGTGCTGCTTCTCTGATGTCTGAATTCCCTCTTGCGCCTCTCCAGGGGGGTAAATCACAAGTTTCATCATGATACAATATTATATTGATTCTCTGGACAATGATATGATATTTGCTGTTATCACAAAATCTGCCGCAATACAAATTTGAGTCAATTAAGTGGCCTGTGATACGTATGAGATGATATCATGTTCCCATTTAACAGTTACATCAGTGGTTCCCAAACTGGGGGGCGGGCCCCCCTGGGGTGGCACAGAGCCACTGCAAGGGGGGCGCGAAAGACCAGGGGAGAAAAAAAAGAGTGAAACAAAGCTGAATGAATATGATCTATGTAGGGGGAATAAACAAATTAGTTAATTTTGCTAAAATTTAACTTTTGAATCCTTTTTTTTTTATCAGTTCCATCCCCAATTATTGTTAACAATTGATTGAAAATTTTGTGGTGGGGGGCTTGAACTTTTGTTGGCCTCCGAAAGGGGGGCATGCTGGAAAAAGTTTGGGAATCACTGAGTTACATGATGATCATGATATCTAGACAGTAACAGCAGTCTTCACAGTCACAGATATGACAGTGAATCAGGGAGAGAAACAGTGAAATTATGTTTTTTTGTGACACATTTTATCCCTGCTGTGACATTTTAACAACAGAGTTTCATTGTTGCGGCCGAGATGAACTTTCGCTCGGTCTCAGCAGCAGCACAGCCCTACCAGAAGTTGTAATGTATACCTGTAACTCTTAACTTGCTTTATGAACAACAAAATAGGAGCTAATAGGCCTAAAATACAGTGATATAAACATGCATGAAAGCCTTTATTAATTGTTGGGAATACTTACTTTTAGTCACAGGTGCTCTTTTAGCCAGCAGCAACATGCTATCCACTTGAGCTCATGCTTGTATCAGAGCTGAGGATTAGTGGGGAAAAAAACACCTCTTGAAGCGCCAGAATTCTTTCCACAAAGAAATTAAACTCGGTTAAAACACCAGAGCGTTGACACGTCTTCATAAAATACTGAAACTGACATGGTGAGGGATAACAAATGTTAGCGAACTGTGTACTGTTGCAGTTGGGGTGGAAACGGCGTTACAAATATGCGGCACAGGAATTTCAAAATAAAGGCTATTTAAATATGAGGCTATGGATTGATGCTTTCACTTTGCATCAGTCATAATAGATCATTGACCACTGAATCGAGGTATTGATCCAGATTAATGGAGCGTTACACCCCTACTTCTCTCCCAATATTTTCACGCCCAATGGGTGAGTAAAGAGTTTATTTCAACCAAACCAGAGTTTGCGATTGTTGGAAAAGTGGAAAGACGAGCCAAGGTGGTTTCATTTTGTTTCTATTGAATTTGAATGAAGATGACAATGTCAAAATTCCAGTTTTGTACAGGGAGTTTGGAAAGTTCGGTGAGAGCAATAAAACATCTGTCACAAAATGTTCTCTTTAAAAAAAAGAAAGGTCTATCTCTGTAGTGATCTCAAACAGTTGTAACAGCAACCTGAGCTTGAGCAGTGGCAAAAACAAGCACTTTTATTGGACTAACTTCGGAGCGCAGTTGCCCAAAGGGATTACATGCTAGTACTTTGAAATTGGTCCCTCAGTTTCGGACCAGTTTCAGTTCCAGTTCCCATTCGTCACTTACACACAAAAACATGGGAAAATAGGGTCAATGTTGAAAAATACTGAAGTTACTCTTTTAGATTGGGAAAGAAGAGGAAGTTAGGGAAGAAAAAGGAGATATTGTAAATAAGTCTTGAATGTGAAAGTGCAACCAGTCCAAAAAATCAGCGGTCCAAAACCAGACCACGATGGCAAGAATTGTGTTGGCAGGTGTAATATCCATTTTCTTTCTTGCATAGCAGCCAAAACAACACATAAACACGCAGAGTAATTTCATCTCTTGAGTTATTTAACCACCACAATAGCTGGTTTTTGTCAGCATGTCATTATACAGTCTCGTGCTTTGATTCGCTCCGTGCTCAGTCTTGCTTTGACAGTGTTTACGACCGTTACCTGGATACTGTAGTACTAATCTCCCCTTTTCCTCTCCCCCCTCCCTCGTCACCTCTCCCGCTGACTGCTGAGGTCTCACGTTACAGGGGCTGACGTCGCCTCGTTCTCAGCGTGGGCCTGTTGGGTTAATATTCGCAGGGCGCACACCCTGGGTGAAGGTCACAACACATCCGCACTACAGGAAACGTCTGGGATCGTCTCACATATTTTGAGTGGAAAGGGATCTAACGTAGCGCTGAGTTATTCCTCAAAGCTCGTCCCCAGCAGAGAGGTTCCTGTCCCCATACTGAGAAGTGTGTTTCAGTGCCAAAATGTGGCTGACCCATAATGCTCGATTGGCAGGCAGAGCAAGACCAGAGAAAGAAGTGGATACAAGAACAAGGGAGGGATTTGCCAGTTTTATGGGCAAAGAGTGAGCTTCAGTCAGATCTTAAGTCCTTACAGCCGCGTTTCCAAAAACCAGCTCAGTCGAATTCAATTCACTGCACATTAGAACAGTTATTTTTGTGTTTCCGTTGGCAAAAGTTGAGGATGGTATCAATAGAACCACTCCACTCTGTCCTGTGTTTTTGTTACCTCTCTCTTGAGGTACCTGGCACACTGACCAGAGACTTAAAGGTAGAACAAGAAACACTGCAGTCCATTGATTGGTCAAGAGAACTGTCACTTCTAGCAGGACAAAGGCATTCATTTTTCCTTGCAGCCTGCAGCCTTTTCTCAAACAAAGCTTGTCTCCTTGTTGCAATACCACATACTATGTTCCTTTCTTTACTCTTTTTGCAAGTAATAAAAGCCCTCAAGCAGATGGATTTATTATAATGGTAACAGTAGAGGAAACTGAGACATTATTGTCGTTTTATAGAGTGACAAAACCTGCGTGGGGAGGTGGCTGGGAAGCATGAGTCAACAGAACTGAATCTGATTTTAACACTTGACTGTTTTTGTCTCATTTCCTTAGTCTCATTTTTAAACTATGAGCTTCCAAACCTCATCGCACCACATGATTATTACTGTCAACATGACAACAAAAGTCCCTTAATATTAACAGTCATTTTAGTCAAAGTCATTTTAACTAGGGCTGTCCCCAATACCTTTTTTTTGGTCTTCAAGCTTCAGCGAGAAATACCTGCAAATATTCGAACCTTATCATACTTTTCTCAAACTTATTTCCTTACATACTTTGCTGTTACTGTAATTATGAGTCTAATGAGAGATGAGGACAAGAGGGGAGACATCAGCCACACTGCATAGCGTGGGTCAAGGTCACATAAAGTCATTTTTGGGCCTGAACCAAACCAAACCTTAACCACAGCGTTATCGCAAACATTTTTAACCACGATTTTATTTGAACAGGTTTGACGGCCTGCTGAAAGGGACATCAGATCAAACAAGGTCATGGCCAAACCACATATTTAGTTGTTACATTCTGAGTATTTGTTGCCATTTGGTTGCAAACATATCACAGACATTTGGTCTTGCAGCCAGTTTCCCTGCAGTGAAGGCCTCCTGCAGCAGAGCAGGGATATAGAGTGACTTCTGCCACTATTCCTGACATGATGGTGGAACATTCCTGTCAATGGGATTGACTGAGTGAGGTTTGCTCAGTTTAGCAGCTGATCTCAGCTTTCCTAAAAGGATTAGAGTTGTTGCACCTATGAGGTAGACACTGGGCATCCATTGATGGCTGCTACTGTAGCTTAAAGACCGCCAAAGCCGCCCTGCACTCACCTGTACTCGTGCCAACTTGCTCGCTTCGCGAATTTAGACTGGCAAAGTGCTAAAGTAATGAGCTCTGGATTTAGCTAACCCCCTGCTACTCTTCTCTCTCTGTCTGTCCGTACACTCTCTCCTTGCTAGCCATTTAATCATGACTTGTTGCCCTGTCAACAATCCCCAGGCCTCTCACTGGTGCCACTTGGCAGGCTGATGGCCACTTCAAAGATGATCCATGTGCCCTGATAGGATATGAACAACTTGTTTGATTGCTTCAGCTGCTTTTCCCCTCTGCCGTCATGGCCTTTTCCTCGGCTGCAGAGTCAAACAGGTTAAAGGCAGGAAGCTCTTTACTGTGATGTAATAGTACTTTTTACGGGAGGATACATTTATAGCGAGAAAGAAAAAAAGAAGTGTGTTTGATCTGATGAGTCTTCAAAATCATTGAAAGCCAGATATAATATAAAAACACATTTGTGGTTCAAATTGGTTACAGATTTACAACCTGCAGTATTTCTTTCTTTTTTTGCGTGTCATTGCCCAAACAGTAGCAGAAAGCAGAAGGTTTTTGTGAAATAAAGCGCGTTTGCTGACTCACAGACACCCACACACCTGGTCTGAGTCAGTGCAACATTACATAAAGAGGCAGCGGCTTCATCTGCTCACGTCTCTATTAAAGCAGAGTGTCTGGGGTTACTCACACGTAACCTTTCACCTTTAACCCTAACCTTGAAACGTAATTCCATTTTACTTGCCAGTGAAAGCTCTCTCTCTGTGTGTGTGTGTGTGTGTGTGTGTGTGTGTGTGTGTGTGTGTGTGCCTCTGCTTAAAGGGATAGTTTGGATTATTTGATGTATGGTTGTATGAGAT
>JAJHUR010110035.1:1729-12166 GCA_027495735.1 Lutjanus campechanus | reverse complement strand
AAAGTTTGTTTTAAGGTCCAATATGACCACGCTGTGACAATAAAGACATTTTAATTGTTTTAAAAGATAGTGCCTTGGAGTTTTTCGTGATTATTCTGTATACATGTATCCCTATCAGTCAAACAAACTCAATGTGAATCCAGAAACACTCCTGCTCAAAGATTTAATTGAAACATATCCCATTTAGATATTCTGAATGTAGCATTTTCTGATTAAGATATGTTGGAAACGCCGGGATTATTCAAGTTTTAGGAGCATTCGTTAGACGTGTATGCAGCACATTTATGTTATTCTGTTGCGGAATGTATTTGAGTACATTGAGCACATGGATCTATTAATACATCTACGGTTCAGTGCTGTCACACACAAGTCAGGAACACAGCCTCTGACTGGTCAATAGACTCAAAGACCCAAAGCATCATGTGGTTACCAGTTGACGGTTAACAACAGCAACTGTTTTCAAGATGAAAAAAATGGATAAATAACTGCAGAAGTCATTCAGTGTCGGATCGATCGACAAAATCTCGAAAGAAAAAAACAAAAAAAACGCTGTAGCTCAAGATTGGAAGACGAGGCTTCTGAAAGGGGTATGATCACACTTACTTCAAGTACTGCAAGTGTTAGCATTTCCTTCTATTTATTTCAGGGCGAACCTGCTTCTCTTTTCCAGCAGTTGGGAAATAACAGACGAGACTTTTCTTGGTCTTGAGAAGCTGCAGCGTTTATTAACTGACACACTGTAACCTGTAATGTACATTTACTGCTATGCTTACAACTAAGTGTTAGGTTTAAGTTTCTGCTCTGCTAGCAGCACCATCTATCTCAGTCTGCTGTTTGCTTTTCCTCATTTGCACACGACACACTTATTCACTGCCCTATTCCTTAAAGAACCTACGCTAGTCTTATGACAGTATGCTTCGGTAAAGTCCAGTAATGTCAGGGTAAATCGTCTTCCCGTGGGAATATGTTGCTTTATCGCCATGGAAAGAAAGAAAAAAAACATTCCCTCACAGCTCTAGAATATGCGTCTCAATTGAGCTTTTTATCGCAGTTTGTGACACATGTCCTCTTGTCTGTTTATTGTCAGCTCCTTTCCTTGTAAACAAATCAACTAAGCCCCTGTTTGCAAAGCTGTGGCAGAGATGCATGCACAAAATAAAGTCCAAACTTCTGGAAAGGAAAAACACACCTACTTTTATTCACACATTAATATAGATTAAGAAAGCCTTTGTGTCATCAGGTTTTTGGATATGTGCAAACACTGACCTTTTCAAGAAGGTTAGATGACTGAAGGAAGGAGACTTTGTTTGCACGTTCAAGTCCAAACAAGTCCACCACCATTTTATTTAACACAAAAAGCATAGCTGCATGTAAACAGGAACATTAAGCATGTGGGCTGTTCATTTTCATTACCTACATAAACAGCTTTGTAGCAATATTGTCTTTTTCGACATAAAGACATAAAACAGAATATTTTCTGCTCGTAAACACAGTCACTGATTCATGTCCGTTGTGAAATACAGCACCATCTCTAAACTCTGTGACAGCAGGAAAAATACGCTGAGCTCCAACTCTGTAGCTAAGCCAAAGATTCTTTAAACATTTAGTGCCATTTCCTCGGAGCTGCCTGAGTGATTTCTCCAGTTCAGAGGAATTCCCTGAAGACTGGGTGTCTTTCACACTGTTCAGTTCTGCCTCTCCACAGTCCAAGCTCTGTCCTGGACTAACTCTACCCCTCACCTCCTCCATTAGAGCATCACAACTGCACACATTTATTCCTGAAATGACTGTGAGAGTCACAGCAAGGGCATTTGCAAGCCTGAGTGCAAGCAAGCGATGGAGCTGTGCTCAAATGTCAACACTGATGACTTTTATCAAAACGTATGAATATAATAATCAGCAATAATAATCCCACCCTAATGTTCTACTGTGCAGCGCTTCAATCAGATCCTGGGAAACAGAGGCAGTAAAGTCTAGCACACTGCTGCTGCAGGATATCATCACAGCTAACTGAGTAGAAGGAGATCAGCCATTCAAGCTGCAATGGAGCTAATGTTGCTAGACAAGTACAGTAGGGTGGTTATGGCTGCAACTAATCATTATGTTCATTATCATTAACTACATTAACTACAAAATATCAAAAATTGTGAAGAATGCTCATCACAATTTCCCAGAGCCCAAAGCAACATCTTCAAATTGTTTCAGTCCAAAACCCAAAGACTCAGCAAAAATGTTATATTATTGCTTTAAAAGTGACTGATACAATTAACTGATTTTTAAAAGTTGGTAAATGGTTTCTTTTAATTGACTAATCCGTTAATCCAGTGACGAAACACTTCAGACATTAAAATCTGTCTCAAATGAAAACATCAGACTATAAAACAATGTAAATAAAACATAAAACTGTTGTTTAAATAGGTTTAGAGAAGAAAATCCTAAAAATTACATGGTGAAAATCAAAATAAAGAACTTTAAACACAGCATTAAGATGGAAAACCAACAAACATCCAACTAGGTTTTAAGTGCAGTTATCATACCCGACAGATTAAAAATATCCGCTGAATCCAAATCATATGAAAATCATTTTCTGTGTTGCGTCCACAGCAGCAATCTTTCGTGCTGTGATCATGGAACAACACCAGGATTTGTTTCTCATGATGTCTTTTACAAGCCTTCGCTCGCATGTTTTGGGAAAGGGAAGTTTTTTTTTGATCTTTCATGATCAACCCTGAGATGTACAGAGATATAAAAAACATATGGAGGGTTTACTGTGATCTTGACTGTGGTCCGCCTTTACAGTCTGCCATGTTTCCAGAATATAAAAACATGTTTTGAAAATGAAGACTTTGATGTATTCTGCCAAAATCCCTCATGTCTGGGCCTATGAATTCATTTCCTTACACAGCAGTCGAAATTTGACCGTCAGAGCATATGGAAAGATTTGTCTTGTACCATTTTAAGTTTGATTTATGGCTTTCTTGGTCCTAATTAGGCTTAAATGACTAATTCTAAGATGTGCAAAAGGCAATGACAGGATGACATTTCTGGCCAGGGTGTGGAAAAAGCAGAGACCCCCACAGCCTGGGATAAGCGTTAGGTCGCACATGTTTGCACTCACACATATAATGCTCTTATGACAAGATCAGCTCAAAATAACCCCACTGCCACATTATTTATCCAACTTTTTTTCCCCAAAACTCTTTACACCGGCATATAATTTAGCACATTTAAAACAACGTCCACTGTTTAAACTGTGGTCCAGTACTTTTGAAAGTGCAGACAGGAGAGTAATGGAGCATTCAGACAGGGATAATGATGGCACTGGGTGGGCTCAGGCCGAGGCAGAGACACTGAGAGGATCCATTAGTCCAATCTGATTGATTCCTTTCTCCTTCTCCTCTCTGCTAATCCTTCAAGACAACAACAGATGGCTCTGAGCCAATAATACTGCAAACCTGTCTGTACTCCACACTCACCTTACACACTTTCCTACACTGACCTCTACACTCACCTTACACTTTACTACACTGACCTGACCTCCGGCTCAGGCTACTGTTGAAGACACAAACATATTATTGAGGGCTGGGCAAGGACGCAGCCGCAAATAATCACGATTTAAAGTCACCTGACAGGCTAAATGTTTAGTGCTTACTTTAATTCCAGAGTGAAAGAAGAAGTGATCAGACTGATGTAAACAAGGCTGTCGGATGTATGACCACATTTACAAAGTGAAACAAGCCTTAATAGAAAAACACTCATCTACTGCACACGCAGAGCAGAAATAGTGAAGCTTCAATGATAAGGATAAATGATTATTTCTGAAGTATTAAATTAATCAACAATTATTTTGATAATCAATTAATTTGTTTGAGTAATTGTTTTAAGAAAAAAAGGCTTAGAATTTCTCTGATTATGGTTTCTTGACTCCTCTATGACAGTAAATTCAATATCTTTGGATTGAGGACATAACAAGACTTTTAAGAATGTCACTTTGGGCTTTTGGAAACACTGATCAAGATTTTTAACCTTTTTCTGACATTTTAATGTCTGAACAACCAATCGTAGATCAACCATAGGGCCTGACCAATACCGGAGCTGATGTCTATATCAATACTGGGGAGCAAAGAAATTCAAATACTGATATATCTGCTGATATTGTTTATACAGTATATTATATGTGGAATATTGAATATATATATAAACACACCATTTTTGCAGTGATCCCTGGAAAGTGGTCAACGCTTGTGACAAAGATCTGTACTGGAGGCAGGATATTTTACAGTCCAAAGTGACATTAGGGCACAAAAACAAAGTAGTGATATTGATAAACAGTGATAAAACTTGTGATTTACACTCCTACTTGTTTGACCAGATAACTTACGAGAAGATCACAAGATCACACAATGTTACATTGTGACTGGGGTTAAGAAAAGCTTTTGATTTGTTTCTTTCATGGGCAAAAGACTTCTTTTAGAAATTAAACCATAGAATAAAAGTAAAAGTGAAATGTAAACTCAATCAGTATCAGTTTCTACATTTGTCATCACTCCCTCCAATAGAGCTTACTCATGTTTTAAATTAAATGTCTGAACGTGTTTCAGGTGAAATGCTGAGGCTTCATCTTCTCTCAAAAGTCATGTCAACAGACTATTTGGGCCATTAAGTACGTGATACGATATCAGACGCCACTCCGGATATCTCTGGCTTATAACTATTACGTAACTCTTAGCAGCTATACAAAATATACTAAGTGTATCTCCATGAAAGTATAATTCTTGCAGTCAACATCCAGGTTGCCTGTACTATTTCAGATCTAAACTGGAGGAATAGTAAGTTGCAGTTCAGACATGAACAGGAAGCCCTGAGGGTTATTACGTTATTATAGAGCACCACCCACAAAAAGACTATAGTTAGACTGACCCAGCTCAGCTACCCATGGGACGAGAGTCTGTACTTCCTCCTCCCACCTACTCTCCTCCACTTTTATTCTCTACGCCCTGTTGTTACTCAGTTCTCCTTTATCCTTTTTGAGTTCAGCCCCCTGAGGTGCCTGCTAAAGTGTCAGGAATGATAGAAAACAGATGGAGGGAGACATAGATAGCAACAGACGGTCTGATTATGCTGTCACTAATATAGGTTCACTGTAATACATAAACACTGAGATATAGGTGTCAGGAGAATATGTGTTTAAAGGTCCAGTGTGTAAGATTTACAGGGATCTACTAGCAGAATATAGCAGAACCAGAGTATAGCATTCATAAGTATGTTTTCATTATCATCCTAAAATAAGAATTGGTGTGTTTTTGTTTGGCAAAACACCTTCTGGTTGATTGATTGGTCGATATGTTCTTCTTCGACCACACTCATTGGTTGGACAGTCACTTGTGTTACTTTGATGAGGAGAGAAGCACCTCTTAATCAATTATTGCCAGGCAGCAGGACATATGCAGACCTGATGTACTTTATCGTTGAGTGACAGTCTAGTTACTGAACATTGACTTGGCTACTAAATGACTCCATGTCAAAGTACCAGCACAAATCACTACATTGCCTCCAAGCCTCAGGTGAGAATGAGTGCCGGGAGCTGTCAGGCTCAATGATAGATACACCGGCTGTCTGTGACCTGATTCAAACTCAAAAGCTGTAACTTTTGCTTTTATTTTTTTGTTTCAGTGTTTATTTTGTGGGTTAACCTGTTGAATTTGGAGCTAGCATGTTGTGAATGTGGCTGCTCCCTCCTTCTGGGATGACATTGGACTATGGGGCAGTCAAGACAAACTGAGAAAGTTAAACCTTATTTGAAAGTGGTTGGTTGGATGCCAGTTACTGTTAGTTATGCTGCAGCATGAGCTGTGTTTTAGTGCTGAGCTTTGTATACGGAAACTGTTGTGAGCCTCGTCACCAGTGTGTGTATAAGAAAAGTACTTGATAGACATGCCCTGAAGGTAACAATATAACTACATGTGAAAAAGAAATCATCAAACTGCAGGAATTCATTTGCTTGATAACATTGTGTACCTTTGATCAGCATCACCTTAGGCAAGCAGTGCACTCATTGCACTGTGGCTGATTTAATCAACCTAGAGATAACGTGCAGTTTTCTTTCCCGAATGACCAATCAATTGGTTAAGAAGTAGGCAGAATTTCAGCCGACCAAAAGTTTCTTTGGTTGACTACAGCTCTATTTTTCTCACCTTAGAATGAGCCGTTTATATATATTTATGTAGATGGCAGGAATCCTCTTCCACAAAGGCCGCCATGTTACTAGAGTAGTCCAGAACAGAAAGACCTACACTCTGGCTCTAGATAAGGTCTTTCAGCCACCACAGGTTCTCCAACACACTTCACTTGTAAGGGAAGGGTGAGACGAGGAGACTGCAATCTCAACACTCACTGCTAAATGCCAGTAAATCCTACAAACTGGTCCTTTAAATAGTTATGACAGATGTTTGATTGTGTATCAGTGCATGCTTGGGGTGGGGGAAAAACTTGATTATTTTAGGCGCACCATGATGCGGACGTGGAAGATTCAGAATAAATTCACAAATATCAAACACCTTTTTTTCTAAATGTTAGTTAATAATGTTATGTTGATGGAAAAAAGGCAAAAATCGACTGTGAGGGCAGAGCAGTATCCGGACAGTTTGCAGTGTGCATGATAACCAGGCCTTTTAAGTTTAATTATTAGACCCCAAGTCATTGTAATTTTTTTTCCAATTTAACAGCCAACAAAACTATGTGTCAGAAAAAGCAAACAATCAACAGCTGTATTTTTCATTCACTGACATATTTCTGTGCCTCCAGCTCTTGTTAAAAAAAAAAAAACTGGCAAGGGCCTGACAGGAAGTGGGGTGTTCCTCCAACAAACACGCCTGATTTGTATACTCCCCAGTTTCAGCCGCACACTCCAGACACACACTCCATTATTATATAATGAGAACACATTTCAAGGAGTGCCCTGCCTTTCAGCTCAGCAAGGACTAGCAAGCGCTGTAGAGTGAATGATACAGGTTAAAGAAAGGCTGCCACTTTCACGCTATTATAAAAACTAGGCTAATGACAAGTCGTTATTCACTAGTCACAGCGAGGGTGAAACTAGGCTCTCACAGCCAGGTTTCACTCTGCAGTGAAAGGTATGCAGGTACAACAAATCCTATGTGAGAGGAGCCTGTTTATCTGCAGTACTGTACTGCACAGGGTGGCACAGCAGGCAGGCAGTATCAACAAAAATGCCATGTCAGCGGTCACCACAGCCTCTCATTGCTTCAGGAGGGCCACCTGCCCTCAGGCTTTTAAAGGGAAAACCACACGTCCTCCTTAACACTTGGACCACACCCTTCATTCACCATGGAGCCCTGCTGGTAAAACTACCTTTGAGAACACACACATAAACTCTAAAATTAGCTCTTTGACAAGACGTGTGATAACTGACTCATTGACACACAGGTACAATGACCTTACAACAAAGGAGTGCTGCTGCTAAAACCACAGCCTTTACCGGACTATCTACTAACCCACCACACTGGTGTGAGTCATCCCACCAAAAGTATGACCTCAAACACACAAACTCTTGTCTTTGTCAAACAAACACTGGTCGGATTGATGCCCTGTTTGTTAAATACATTGTCTGTCTGACAGGGATGGGCAGAGATTAGATCAGTCCTACATTGTACATACAAGGAGCAACACCCATTCACAATACAACAAGATTAACATAACAGATACCAGAATGATTAAGGGACACTTGGCACCGCAATAAAATGATATACATCACACTGGTTAGGGTTAGGGGTTAGCGCTATAGTTCTTACTTGTGGAGGTTTCTTAGCTCAACCTGGCTCAAATAGTTGCATCCATCTCCTGTGGATATAGCGGTCTACGGAGCGGTTAGCTAGCTTTAACTCGCTCTTGACATGTTTATGATGACCACGCTGACAGTAAACAAGTTGATCACGATTATCGTCACCTAACGTAATATACCACACATCAGCTAATAAATAGTTAAAGCCAGACCAAGTGGCTTATGTGACACTTACTTTAGTAACTTAACTACATTTGTCGGATGCAGCAACACCATGCGAAATAGCCCGATGACATGCAGAAGCTAACAGGCTAACCTTTGCAGTTGACTCAAGTTGCTAGCCGTTTAGCTAAACCAGCAACATATGGAAATGACAGTATTTAAAACCGTACAGCCAACACGTTCAATGAGTTCAGATACTAATTCTAACCCCCGAATTATCTGTTTCCTTACCTGAGGATAACGGGACCTAACTAAGGAATGTCCAAATTATGCCAGTGTCTTCCCAATGAATGCGATGTCTCCAGTGCTTGATTTCTCACTCAGACCAAGGGCGGTAACACAGGAAGAGAGAGCCAGAGCAGCCCCGAAGTGACGTCCGTCTGGACCAATAGACGGAGAGTCTGCCAGGCATTAACCAATCACATTAATTAGCCCGCCCTCTTTAGCCAGAAGAACCAATCAGATGAGGTAGATGAAAATAAAATAAAATAAAATAAAATAAAATAAAATAAAATAAAATAAAATAAAATAAAATAAAATAAAATAAAATAAAATAAAATAAAATAATGATCTACTGGCCACTATTTGGTCTAACATGTGTTCACCGTGTAAGAAAAAGCTTTATCTATATCCTGTAAACCACTGATAATATATTGCCCGCAAGAACAACTTTATGGCCAGACTTAACTTGGCCATTTCTTTATCACTACTAACCTACTTATTATTATGTGTGGCATTGCTATGAGCAAACTCCATCTGCTACAGGAGGAAAATAAGAGGCAATTGAAAGTCTCTGAAAGGCTAGTAAGTGGACTTTGAGTTAAGATATTTTTAGTCAAATTACTGTAGATTGACCCATTAAAGAATAACGTATATTAAATTATTGGATTATAATTAATAATGCTTTAACGTACTCTACACTTAACAGCTACAATTAATTTTGCTGCTGGTTACAGTAGAGGGCTCATTCTAATGACATTCTATACGTCTGGATATCTGAACCCAAAGGTTTTCAAAATAGGAGGCTCCAAAGTGTTTAAGGGGAGGCTTGGTAAATACCTTAAGACAGACCTTTTTATGTTTTTGGTGTAGTCATAAGTTATGTCAAACAGGAATATTAGGCTATCATGACTCATGTGTCTATGGGATTAAATAACATAATCATGATCCCGCAGACATCCTGGGAGTGAGTGAAACTAAAGTAGTAAGTATTATAGTTATACCATATAGCCCCAAAACACAAATTTGTCCCAGAAACCATTGTAATCTGCACAACATACGCCACCATATATCCTCAGTCTCTCGATCTGGACACAAAAACCCCTTTGAAAAGGGGAAAAAAGTATCAAAAGTAAAAGTAAATGTATACAGAATGGACAATTTCAGAATAAGCTAATGTATATTATATGATATTATTGGATTATAATTAGTAACATGTTAATATGTTCATCATTTTAATGTTGCAGTGGGTAAAGGTGGGGGTAATTTTTATTAGTGAATAAACTGTTGGATATCTTAATCCGTAATAACACACTCAAATTTATTAGTTTACTTATTTTGCATTAATAATCTGTATCTGCAAAGTAACTAGAAATTAATGTGGTGGAGTTAAAAGTGAAAAATTTGCCTCTGAAATGTAATGGAGTAGATGTGTAAAGTAGCATTTAGTGGTACCTCAAAATTGTACTTTACAACAGTACCTGAGCAAATGTACTTAGTCACTTTCCACCAGTGTACACAGAGCAGACAGGGGTGGTAAATTGCAATATGAGAAATAAAAATATCTTAAATTGAAATAGAGGGACAGTAATTAAGAATGAATTAAGTATAAACATAGTATTGTAATATTGAGTAGATTCAAGTGCAATGAGCTGAGCTGTTTCAGGCAACATGTAGAAGTGTTTGTGTGTCTGTGAAGTTGTCATGCAACCTTCAGGTGCCACCAAGCATTGGACACCAAAATATCACAGAGACCTTGAAAGACAGATTATATACATACATGCAAATTACATAATGCCCACTCTGACACACACTAAAACATTACCTTACCCTGGACTGTAAAGAGAGAGAGGAGAGAGTCCTCTTTTTTTTTTTTTTACTACACTGTGTTACACAATAGTGGAGCTAGAATTTCATGTACTCACTCAGTTCACACAATATGTGCACTGTAATAAGACGCCCTGCACGTAACACAGAAAGTACTCGAATGATAGTAATCAGCTAAAGGGGGTTTAAATGTACTAAGAAGAAGACTACTTTACTACCATTTTAAACAGGTCTTCACCAGAGATAAATGTACATAAAGCAGATCTCTGTCCATGCATCATTACATATTGGCTGAAGGTATAGTCAAGGTTTACTGCAGGGTGACAGAGAACTTGGCAGTCGGCATCCTCTGTTGGAAGAGAAACCAT
>JAJHUR010110033.1:1219-14586 GCA_027495735.1 Lutjanus campechanus | reverse complement strand
GTGCAATACAAAAAATTAATACTCATGGAAATCATTACATTGATATTGTAAATATAAATAATTAGTTTGACATGTAAATAGTCCATTTGAAGTTCTCCCTCTCTTTCTAGATTGTTTTTACATCATATATACAAGTGAGTCTGTGATTATTTGGCTAAAGATTTTTATATTCACCGTCAGCCAAACTATCACCCTGTGCAGACTTCCCAGCATGCATTGTTTGAGAGCTAAAACTTAAACTTATTGAACATGTTTTCTCGAATACAATTGAATCGATATCAAATTTCTGTGATGAGAAAAGTTCATGTTTTGAATCCTTACAAAATTACCCCCAACTCGTCCTTTCAAATTCAGTCAACTTAAAATTTAAATTCAGCCCAGGAGACTTTTTTTTTTTTAAAGTTAGTTAAGTTAGTTAAGTTAAAACAAATAGTGCATTTTTACAGTACAGCAGTGTGAATTTAATGCTTTTTTTTTTGGAGAGTGATGGAGTTTGATTGCACACAGAAACAAGCTGTATCAGGGCAGTTACTTGTCAGACATGTTATTAGGATAAATTAAATGTTGGTTCTGGTCTTTTCATGAGATTTGTTGATAATGAAAATATAGAATGATATCAGAACTATCCTTTGACTTCAAGTGAGCCTGTGTTGTAATCATATAGAAGTCATGTGGCTTCAGACCTTTGCTGGTTTCCCTTGGAGTTAGTATCTCTAGGCTGTATGTACACATGCACCCACACAGACAGATGATGGAGTTCGATAACACTCGGGTGTTTGAGGAAGTGTGTACAAGCTTTGCGTGCCACACTATGTGTGTATAAAAAAGCTGTGTCTTGTGATGAGGTGATGATCATGGTACAACATACATTCTGAGGTCTCATGAGTGGTGCTGTAGTTAAAAGTAAGACCTCCACCACTGATTTACATCACTGCCCTCAGCAAACAGTGACCTCCGCCTCATCCTGCAGCAGCGTGCTGGATCACACTGATAGTCAAAAGAGCATCGATGTGAATGAACCTCAAAGGTTATGTAACATATCTGGACCTAATAATGAAGATTATGTCGCAGTATGCGCTCTGATTGCTCATCTGCTGTAGCAACAGTGACATAGCAACAACTCACTAAATGCAAATTTACATCGCTACAACTTTGTAGTAAAGTCAGTGTCGGCAGTTTTTCCTCCTCATCAATTAAATCAAAGGACAGTAAAATCACTGAACTCAGCCATTATTTTATCATCCAACTAAATGATCATCAATAATAGTTTTATGAGTTTTACCTTGGTGGTCTGTCATGATTCCTTAATGACACACCAGGATAACTCCAGGACACATTACGGAAACTTACTAACTTGCAGATCATATTTGGTGAGCATGGTAATTAGGGACACCTTTAACCTGATGAAAAAGACACTGCAGAAGTCAACATTCCTAACCAATAGATTGGAAAATGCGTATCACACAAGCATCCTAACTTCTCAAAATTTTAAACTGTCTTAACTTTAGGATAACTGTTCAACTGTCCTAAGTTTCACTTTTCTAGCTAACACTTAACTTACTAATAAGCTAACACTAGTGCTTGTTAACACTAGCTAATGGTAGTGTTAGCTATCTGATTTTATCTGTATGGCTGCTTTTTATTGCTGTAACACAATGTATGCAGAATACGGCAGCGAAGGTTTCTGCAATTTTCTATCGTTTATCTAGCCGATTGAGTTATCATTGTTGTCAACTTCCCAAAAAGAATATCTTTGAACTTTTCACTCATTTCTTACCAAAACCTCTGACTCATTTGTCTTGAAGTCAAGGGCTTGTTGTTGTTTTTAGTCCATTTTTTTTCCAATGTGGTGAGATGAGAAAAGCGGTGTCATTTGCTAGGTAACAGATAAAAGCTGATAAGCCATGTTGGATTGAGTGTGTAGGATTTCCTTACCAAATAATATTAATATTATCTACAACAATTGTATTGTTATTATTATTATTGTTATACACGTCTAGCACTTTTCAAGTTAAGAGTACAAAGTGCTTCCCATAGACAAAATCAAAGCAATAACAGATATAAAAAGCTCAATTAAAAGACTCTATAGAAGACATTTCCCATGTATTTAAAATCAGGTGGTTGCACACCAGAGCTGTATTCAAAAGGACAAGTTTTCAGGCAACAAGGCAAGTCTATTAAAAATGTGTCGTAAAACAGAATTTAAAGGCAGAAACTGTGACGGCAGATCAAATACTAACTGGAAGTCTGTTTCAGAGCTGAGGAACCCACACAGCAAACACTCAGTCACCCTTTGACCTTAACCTGGACTCTGGAACAGCAGGCAGGCCTAACCCAGCAGATCTGAGAGGCCTCTGAGGACAGTAAGGAGGGCACTGATGTACTCTGGCACCATGTAAAGCTTTGGAAGTGATGAGCAAAACCAAGTGCAGCGCTGCTAAAACATGAGGTGATTTGAGGAGAGCGTTTTGTCTTTGACAGAAGTCTGGCGCTGCAGAGTTCAGCGCTGGCTGACGTTCAGCTGCATCCCAGAAACTGAGGCAGGTAAACACGGCGTTGCAGTAATCAAGGCATGAAGAAATAGAAGCATGAATAATTTTCTCTGTATTGCTAAAAGATAACGCTGGTTTGATATTGGAAATATTCCCGAGTTTTTAGAAACATGATTGAATCATTTTTGTGTGTTTCGTCCAAAGCTTAGTTGTCGAAGATAACACCCAGGTTAGGCAGGATAACGGAACAGAGCGTAGCTGGACTTGATAGATGAGGTGTTCAGGGCCGACGATAAACACCTCTGTTTTGTCTGAGTTTAAAAAGTTTAGTAACAGCAAGAAGTAAGAAAAGATAGGATTCCTTAAAGTTATTTAGGATTTGCTTCTGTAATATCAAATTGGTAAAAACCCTATTTTAGACTCTTCCTGCCTTAACTGAAGACTCAGTATAGAAAGTTTCTGTAAAACAGTGAGGACTTTACATTGGACTGTAGCTTGATAACACGGCTGACATGCTGTAATTGATCTTGGTGCTTTGAGGTCACTGTCATGTCGCTCTTTATTGCTGATAGTAGCTGTAAGTCTTTTAAATGGGCGTGTGATTGAAGTTTTGAGTAGAAAATGTGCAGATTAATGTCTGCCTAATCATTCGAAGTGTAGCATTTAAGTAAAAACACTGAAAACTGCTCTATACTGCTAAAAATATATTGTAGTGTCTCTTGAATTAGCAACCATTTATGTATTTGGATTAGTAAATTTATTCAAATCTCTCTCCAGACTTTAATATAGAATTCAAGTTTTCCTTCATTTATATGCTGAAGTGTTAAAAATGTTAAATGAAGATGTTTATGATGATATTATTGTAAAAAATTGTGCACAGTTTAATTTTTTAAAGAGGTATTTTAATGATTGCACTCTGTTGCCAAGTTATAGCCTTTAAAGTTTCAGTGACTCAGGCGAAACAATTTCACCATATTGCATATTGAGGTAATCCAAAAGTAATGGAAAGTAATCAAGTTACATTACTGTGATGCTTGGATTACATTACTGACTGCATTTTTGACAGGTAATTGTATCAGACAGCAGTTCCAATGTTTTGTTTTTGTTTTTTTTGTTTTTTTTTTACATATGACATCAGATTAGAAAGATGATTAAAGAAAACTGTACTGAGGTGACCTGAAAAAATGTTAAATCGTATTTAATTTACAAACATAAATCCCAACACAACTAAGTCCTATGACCACTCAAAGCATTTCACAACACATGTAGCATTCACCCATTCATACACTAATGGCAAAGACTGACATGCAAGGTGCCTTTACTCTGAAACTAACCACTGACACACCGATGCCCATGCCCTTAGGGGGCAATTTGGGGTTCAGTATCTGGCAACAAGCAAGCCAGCCTAACCAGCACTCCCAGTATCCACATCTGGAGTATATCACCCATCTTTAGTAGCACTGCTGTATGGCTTGCTGGGAATGCAGGAGTGTTTATGTTATGCAGCTACACTGGCTGAGGAAAGGGATCTCCTGTGCTGCACATCTGAGGGAGTGATTGAGAAAAAGGAAAAAAAAACACTTGCGTGGGAGGAGAGTGAGTGAACTTAGAGGAAGGAAGAAGAAGAGGCCCATATATAAAGAAGGAGAGTTAGGGAAGAGCAGAGACTTATGGTGTGTGAGCACGTTGACGGAAACCCCAGACGCTGAACTGTGAGTACTAGAGCTACAGTTTAATATCTGTGTTTTGTTTCTGAATGTTCGGTCTTGTGGCTTCACAGGAGATGTTTATGTAGTTTAATCACTTCATTCTGTTGTTAAAAGGGGAGTTTTTCTTATAGTATTGCCTTTTTCCTGTTACCAAACTTCTGACTTTATGCAGAAGTAGGTTTTTTTCTGCCTTTCTTTCTTTCTTCTTTCTTTCTTTTTTTTGATGAGGACTGACCCATTTGCCTCGGCATAGTTCTTTCCAGATGTTTCCAGTTTTAGCTCATGTCTGGTCTGTGCAACAACAAAATTTTCCATTTAAGTGCTTGTTGAAATGTCACGTCAGGCCAGGCTCTCTTTTTATATGAATACGAGTATGTTGGTGCTTAATATGTGCAAAAAGGGCTCCTGTCATCACTTAAAGGGATAGTTCAGATTATTTGAGGTGGGGTTGTATGCGTTACTTATTGAAAGTCAGTGTACCAGCTACAGAAGATGGTGTTGGCTCACCCAAAGTTTGAAGAAGCAGACAGGAGCAGCAGCACAGAAGCTACTCAATTTACTGCTGTGGGCAGGGTCAGCAGCAAAAGGTATTCTTTTAAAGGTAGAGTCAGTAGGATTTGTCTGAGCTGTTCCTAAATGCATCAGGATGTCAAATACCAATGTTTTGGATTGGTGAAATGTCTCCAGCACAGCAAAACAATGAGAAAAATAAGGAAATACAGACAGACAACAATAACACAGAATATAAAATACACCGTATAAAACTGCACTATAGATTAGTCCATCAATGTGAGATAATAAATAGAATCAGTATAATGAACACAGTAATTAAAAAACAATCATTAATCAGTGTTTTTTTGCTGACTAACCAAAGCTTGAAGCTGATTTAAAACACTGCAAAGCGTCCTGAGTCTCTAATGTTTCTGTATATTGAATTAATCCTCTATAAGAAACACAATTCAATTTACAATTTTCTCATTTTTATTTTTTGGCAGGTGCAGCGACAGAAGCCCTCTGTGTGCATGTGCCTGTCCATGCAGGTGAAAATACAGTGTTTGTGAACTGTCTGCCTGTGTGTGTGTATTGGAGTGTGTGTGGGACCATGCCGTTGAAGGTGCAACGCTACCTCACCTTTGCCACCGGTCTGGTGGAGTGTCTGTGTTTCGCCGGAGCGGTGTTCGGGTGGGCTTCTCTTGTGTTTGTCCTGAAGACGGAGGGCTACTTCAGCTCTCTGTGCGTCAACACCACAGGAGTCAACGCAACGCAGACCTTAGGTCAGTTTGATTTCCTCATCTACACTACTTTGAATTCTTTTTTTGTGATCTTTGTGATTTTTATTGTTATTTAAACTTAACTTTGTTGGGTGGGCTTAGGTGCATGGAGATGTAATTATCTGTATCTGTATCAAATCAAATCAAAAGATTCTGTTTTACATTTAAAACTCTTTACAGTAAAGATAAAGGCAAAATGTCCTTCAGTTGATGGGAATTATCTTTGAAACTTTGAAATCTGAGTATCTGTAGAAATCATCCCTCAGCAACCCATGAAAATATTTGACAGAAAAGCTCTTTTGATCTTCATTTTCATCTGTTTAACCTCACACTTCTCAGTTTTGTTTCTCTCTGTCTCTGTGTCATATATGTCTGCAGATTGCAGTGGACAGGATGAACAGTTCTCGCTTGTTTTCACCATCGCCTCCTTTATGAATAATTTCCTGACGCTCCCCAATGGCTTCCTCTTTGACCGGTTTGGTACCACCGTGGCTCGGCTCTTTGGAATGTGAGTCAAACAAAAACAACAACCTTAATTACTTTTTAAGAGTAAATTGTCATTAGGTTTAAAAGATTTCTTGTGCAATGTTTTCTCACCAAAAAAGTTACTCAGTCGAGGATTAAAAGCCCATCAGGTGGGTACATAAGAGAAATTAATTTACCATTTAGACCATTTACTTGTAAAGAACAAGGGGGGGTGCTCGTGAGTGTGCAATAAGTGAGGCAACAAGGTACAGCCAACTACTTATAGACTACTTTCTCCTGGTTCGGCCAGACAATTCTCGTTTCAAAAGCATTATTATAGCAGCCAAAGACAGTTAGAGTGTCGCATCTGGGTCCCGACCTCACCACTAGCTGCAGATTATGTTTACATAGAAATATTGAGGATGAGCAAATATCTTAAACCTGCAGGAGCCTGCAGATAGATGCTGTGGTGGCGGCGAGACTGAAAGAACAGGCAGCAATGCTGATGCAGGTCAGCAGTGACAATGACAGGCAGAGGGAGAGCTGGGAATATTTGCAGTTTAAATAGACCACCGAATTAGATGGGTGTGTTTGGTATATTCATATAGAGAGTGAGGCATGTCACGTGTGCATCGTGGCGCAGCTCGAGTTGATGGTCTGAACTACCTCACAGGTGTTGCTCCATTTGGTTGCACTGATGGTTTAATCCAGCAGCAATGTAACTGGATTTTCTTTAGCATCATCTAATTCTGCAGCATCCAAAACTTCATTCTGCCCTCTATTAAGGTGGATTTGATTGATTTTTATAACTCCAAAGAATCCAGAAACTTGACAGATATACATTATTTGATTAAAAAATCTTTTTATTGAGGTTTTGCAGGACAGAACAAAATTGCAGTGCTGTTCAGTCATTAAAGAGAAATGACAGAGAGTATGGATAGAGTCATTTCACTTGGACTCCAGTCACAAATTTGATGACTTTAGACTAGATTTGACAACATCTAAAAAGACCTGAACTTAAACACCAGTGATACATGACTTCACTCACACTTGAGTCTTTTGACTTAAAACCTTCCCCCAAGTCCAAAGATAAAAAAGTACGTTATTGACAAAGTGTGCTACAAATCAGTTCATTCCCCTTAATTTCCTGCATCAACTAATCAACACTCACAGCACTTTGTTTTAACCAATCCAACAGCGTACAGTCATGTAGCAGGAGAGAATCATGAAGCTGGAAAGCACGACACCAATCATAATTTCATTTGTGTATCAAAACTGTGCTGTGGTCACCAAAAAATTAAACGCAGTATGAAAAGCGTGCAGACTGAAAAGTACAGGTGGAGACTTCATTTGGGATTTTAAGTAGCAACTTTTAAGTTGAAGAACTCAAAGGTTAGGACTTGAGTTCAAAGACTTGAGACTTACTGGTGACTTGTAAAACAATGCCTTGACCCCACCTCTGCAAAACATCAGTGTACATAAACAAAACAAGACAAGGGATGTATATATACTGTATATATCCCAACAATAACACAGTCCCTCAGCAGTCACTTCCAGAGAGCTCCACACGCGGATATCTACCTCCCACACTGAGGACGTGCAGTGAATGAGTGAATAGAGTATTATTGTTAAGCCGCTCCTTTATTAATCGAGTATTTACAGGATGTAGAATATATTAAAAAAGTGTCCTGTGCAGCCTTGAATTAGGATATCAAAGTGAAAATCTGATTTTCTCATGGTGTCTGCCAGCAATTGTGTGTGATTGGGTGGAGCAGCATCCCTCCACCTGAGCAGGATTTGCCAGCTGAGCCAGCAGGGAAACAAAGCATTAAGTATTGTCGTTTTTTCCACAGTTAATTAACCTCTGCCCACCGGTGACCCCAACCAGAGGACTTTGTCCCAATATGACATTTAACACTTGATTATTTTCACACATGATCATTTTCATCGTCCCTTTTGATTAATCGATTAATTTCTTGGTTTGTAAAATGTCAGAAATTATTAAGAATTTTGACCACAACCTGAAGATAGTCAGTATTGTGTCTAAGAGGACTAAAAAAAAACATTTAAGAAGCTGGAATCTGAAAATTTTGACTTTTTTCTTCTTAAAAATGATTCAAACCAATTAATCAGTTATCAGAATACTTGATGATTCATTTAATGCTGAACAATGAACTGCTTCATAGATTAATTGATTCATTTTTGCAGCTCTACCATTAAGTAACTTGTGCATCCATGAGATAAAGAATAAACATCAGAAACAATTAAGAAAGCTTCTTTATGAGGCAGTTTATGCTTCAAGAGTTTATGCACCGGGGCGCCCTTATAGCTCAGTTGGTAGAGTGTGCGCCCCATGTATTGAGGCTGTCAGTCCTCTGCAGCGGCCGCTGGTTCGACTCCCGCCTGTGGCCCATTTGCTGCGTGTCATTCCCTCTCTCTCTACCCCCTTTCCTGTCATATCTTTAGCTGTGTCTGTCAGAAATAAAGGCAAAAATAATCTTAAAAAAAAAAAAAAAAAAAGAGTTTATGCACCAAAAACAAAACAAAAAATACAGAAACTCCTTTTTTAGGATTATTTGTGTTTGTAACAGGTTGTAACAGGTATTGCTGCATCAAAAACTTTCATTTTTTGATGCAGCAATAAAACTAAACTTAACAAGGAGCCTGGGGCTGCTAAACCAAACACACTCTCACTAAAAACAGATGGGCTTCTGTCCTCCTCGCCTCCCTGCATGGTTGTGGTTCCCTCTGCCTGTGGTGCAAAGAGACAATTTCATTCTGTCTCTGGTATTTCCCTCTGCGAGATTTCTCAATCTGTTTGCTTACAGTTGTTTTTTCACATGAAAAGATCAGAGAGAGGAAATAGTATTGTGCATGTGGATAAATATACTGCACATAAAGGATTCCTCCTGAAGGGCTGAGGTTCTACCCAGAGCCATTTACTTCTGAAGAACCTTTTTTTTAAGTAGGGTTTGTCAAGGGTTCTTTGTAAGACTAAGGGTTACATTCAGAACCCTTTTCATCTTAAGAACCCTTTTTAGAAGCAAGAGTTCTTCAAGGATTGTTGAAATCCCCGAAGAACTCTTTCATCAAGGGTTCTTGTACTATAATATAAAAGAGTTCTTGGTAAAACCTTGGTGGGTTCTAGATAAAACCAATGGAATACAAAAAGGTTCCAGGCTGAACCCCCTGAGTGTGTTCTAGTTAATATGATTGGAATGTAAAAAGGTTCCTGGTAGAGGCCCTCTGGTTAAAAAAAAAAACTCTCATAGAGGGTTCTTGGTAGAACCTTTCACAGATGGTTCTAGGTATAACCCTCTATGTTGGGCTCTAGGTGGAACTCTCTGAAAGGGTTTCATTACCAGGAACCAAAAACTTGACATGAACCGTTTAAGGTTCTACTTAGCAGTTTTCTCTCTAAGAGTGTTAACAGCTTATAACAGCTGGGGTTATAACAGCTCACTCTGGGGATGTTATGTAAAGTATCTGAGGTCTCCACACAGCAGCAGCAACAAAAATGCAGATGTTGTGTACAGGCCAAACTCTGACACTGAGTAATGCAGAATGTAGAGAAAATGTTTTTTGAGAAAAGGGAGCAGTAAAGAAAATAAATCAGTAAAGGCCAAGTCTTACAAAACTGTAACTGTACAGAGGAAAGAGGATGATTACAAAAATAAAAAAAGTCAGGAATCACCAGAGGATGAAGGAATGTCACAAAGTAATAAGTCTGATGTTTTGGTGTAGATGTTCAGACCCTGTGAAAATCCTCCCTACTGCCTCAGAGTTGATCTCCAGCATATGAAATAACACCACACACACACATGCCTGCCCAGGTCACTGCCCCAGTTATATCTAAATCCACAATAACAAACTGGTACTAAGGCCATCCATATGTTTCCGCTTAAAGAGGGTGGGGTGAAAACAAAAGGCCAAAGAATGCAAATAGTTGGACAAGAGACAGCAAGTTGAGATGAGGACGGATGATTGCTTTATGCGGGCCCAGAGAAGGAAATTAAAGTCTGCCAAAAGTTTTCCTAACAGCAGCAGAAGAACATGTGTTTATTGTGATAGATTTTTTTTTTAATCAAATGTCATCTTTTATCTTGTTATTACTGGAAGTGTTTTGATTTTTATTCGTTTTAAGACCAATTTTCCCATATCAAACTGTTTGTTTTGTAAATTATTGTCCTCCAAAATGACGCTAGGATTTCTTTCCCCCCCCATCAGATTTCTTTACACCACGGGTACCCTGATGGTGGCTTTCTCAATTCCAGGTGAAAACATTTCTCTTTGCTCTGTGGTCACTCAGGTCTGAAAATATTCTGATTCCACAGCTGCAGATGCTCATTCCCTTTTTTCTGTCCCTTTTCCCATCAGCTTTGTCCAACCTGCTCTTCCCAGCCATCTCCTTCCTGGCAGTGGGCGGCATCTTGTTCCTTATCACCAACATGCAGGTACTGAAGCAGTCATTCAGATTTCTGTCAGTTTTATTTAATCTGCAGTCTTCATTCAGAGCAGACAGATTATGAGTGCTGTTTGCAGCAAGAACTGCTCGTCTGATCGACTTCACATTCTACAGTGCACTCTCGTGGGACCTCAGTAATGCACCATGCAAGTGTGAAGCAGATCAGGCAAACGGTTCTTTAGATGTGCAAAGGATAGTCATACACACAAACATACAGACACAGATAGTTAAATGATTCTACTGCAGCACCATCTATTGGACAGATGGCACCAGGTGTGTCATGGCCACATCTGGTGTCCATCAAACAGGGTTGCAACAGCACAAAGTGTTCAGGAGATATAACATTTGTTGTAATATAAGCCCTGCCCACAGCATTTGAGGAAACGCTGAGGGTCAGCTACATCAAAACTGTACAGGATATCAAAAATCTAAAAGGGGACTTTTTCCGACTCGGTCTTGAGATGTTCTTTTCCAAATTTGGTCATGATTGCTCAATTGCTCTTTTGTGGAGCAGGTAAAAACAGATCTGCATACAATTCAAAATGACAGATGCAACTTGGCGTGACTTATATGGACAGATGTGCCGGGAGTCAGTTTTGATTGTGAGACTTATGGTTCAAAAGTTACAGGCCAAAATGTTCAGTGTACGTGTACTTTTTGGCCTCCATCTGGCTAAATTGCCTCAGATTTGATCAGATGAATGATTCACTGAAGATACGTGAAGGACATACATACAGACAGAGGTTATTTTCTTTATAGTTAGATGTCAGAAAAATTTGAAAATTGTCCATCACAGTTTCTCAGGGCCCAAGACAACATATTTAAATTGTTTCTTTTGTCCAACCAAGAGTCCAAAGCAAAGAAAAGCAGCAAATCCTCAAACCGGAGAAGCTCGACCCAGAGAATGATTCACATTCTTGCAAGAAATAAAAAATCTGAAAAGTTTAATTAAATTGAATAGTTGGTGAATAATTTTGATCAGCTAATCAATTACTGTCTCAGCTCTAATTCATGTTTAAGAATCAGTGTATGGTTGATATTTGTTCTAAACTGGCAGATTGCTAGATGGGAAAATTAATTGAAAAATGAAAGTTTGACTCTTTTTGGAGCTTTTTCTCCGTGACTGAAGTATCACCTCAAGGTACGGCAGGAAAGACACATGATCAAGAACGACTAACTCTAACTCGTCCCATGACCCATTTTTGAAAAAAGCTGATTGAGAAACTCGGTTGTAAGAGCTTTTTTTGTCAGTGACAAAAGTTTGACTTCATCATGTTTAAGATCTTAGTGTTTACCAGATAAAACAAAAACAAGTTTAGGTCTGTCCTCCGGTCATCACTGAACAGGAACACAAACAGAGAGTTTGCCCCCAGTGCAGTTTTGTTGGCTGCAGGGATTTTCCCAGACTGACCTCATGAACTTGTTGGGGCAAAAACACACAAACACTGCCAGAGAAACTGTGGGTTTGAATGGTGAAATTGTGAGTCCAAAACCACATCTTCATATTCGAACAGGCAAATCTACTGAAGCCCTGAGAGGCAAGTGAAGAAAAAAGATCTAGTGATCTCTGGTCATTTTCTAACTCTGATCTAAATGATTTTCTTCCTGTAAAGTGCAATATACAACATTCAGCCTCACTTGATGTTTGCTATGTGAAGATATAGTGGAGGAATGGTGAGTAACTTTAACATTTCACTGCTAAAAAGTACACAGAAATATGTTTCTGAGAACATTTTCAGTGAGAAATAGACGATACAGTCACATAATTTTGATCCATATGTGATCAGCGCTGTCTAGTTTCATTGGAGATTTGTGAGCAGTGAGTGTTCAGACGACTCTTTTTGTCTTTTTTCCAACTTTATTTGTAAAGAGTAAAAAGAAAAAAAAATGTATTTGTTTTTGTATGTTGTTTTCCTCTTTAAAACAGTTGATAAAAAAAGAGGCAGAACAGCAGTGCTACCCCATGTTCTAAACAGGCATAAAATCATTCCAATTTTATTCCAGGTGAGCTTTAACTTTTGATAGGTTTTTTAAAATTGAATTAAAAAACCTAAGGCACATACAGTATATTGTGTGTTAGCACATTATGGAACATATCTGTCTTCTCTTTTGGCTGAAGGTTTTTGGAACTAAATAAAATGCACCTCTAGCTAAAAGAAAGACTTTACAGAAATGTTACATGAAACATTTTTAACACACATTATACTCAATGTACCCCGCGTTTAGAGTGCATGGAGAAATTCAAAACACACCTGGAAGAACAAAAATGTTCAGCCTCTAGTGGCCAAAATGAGCACTACAACAACAAACATCTTTTCATCTGTTCTAAACAATTTAGATCAGACTTAAAGAATGACCAAAAATTACTGCTCTTTTTTTCTCATTTGCCTCTCAGGGCTTCCGCACAATTCAACTCAACTAATTTTACATTCAATGACAGAGAAGAAGATGCACAGAAGGACATTATCCAGTTCCTAAAAAAAGCCCTATAGACACACAGACATTTAAATGCAACAGTCCTTTGTTCAATTCCAATTTGTCTCCTAAAGGTTGGAAACCTGTTTGGCTCACGTCGCTCCACCATCATCACTCTCTACAATGGGGCCTTTGACTCTTCCTCGGCACTCTTCCTTGTCATCAAGGTGAGAAACATCCACACGCCGCTGCTCTCATGAGTGAAACCTACAGGATATGTTTAACCCTTTCATGCCGTAATGATGATCTCCGCCTTGTCTGATCTTCTCCTGCAGCTCTTATACGAGGCTGGCATCTCTCTCCGCGCCTCCTTCCTCTTTCTGTCTGCCTGTGGCGTCATTCACCTGCTCAGGACCTTCTTCCTGCTGCCCCGAAACTCCATTCCCTACCCGCTGCCTGATGGCTACACATATGGGTATGAATCCCCAGCGAACAAACACAGACATCAACATTTCATGCATGCTTCAGGGATACATCAAGTGTAAATAAG
>JAJHUR010110029.1:0-40053 GCA_027495735.1 Lutjanus campechanus | reverse complement strand
AAACTGGATTACATTTTTCAGGTATCATCTCTGCCCAGACTTTAAAGGAAAACGCACATCAGTTGAATAAAAGTGAAAGTTCCCAGAGGAGTTTGTCTGGTCTCGTCCTGGGTGAAGTGTGGATTGAACAGTTTCAGCTGATCAGTTCCAGTCCACCCAGTCTGTCCTCCACAGTAGCTCCAGCATCCAGACGTTGACTCTCTGTCCAGTCCCTCGCATTGCTCTCTGTCTGTTTGGGGTCTAAAAATCTCCCCTTGTTACCTCTGCTTCCTGACACCCCTCAGCCCCTCCCCAAAGTAAACAAATGCTACTGCAGCTTTTCTCCCCCCTCTCTTCTCTCTCTATCCTTCAGTTCACTTTCTGTGTTGTTCCTCTCAGCCCGCCTGTTTGATCACAATCAACAAAAGAGGCCTGGCAGAGAGGACACTAATGACCTCTGATGATGTGTGTGCTGTAATAGGCCCAAAGATGTTGATTGAAGGTGAGGAAGGCTAATACACTAAGATGTAAACTGGTCACAAGTCACAGAGGACAAGTGGGATTAAGATGTAGATGAGTATCTATGAGCAGGTTGAGCCTCTGAGAAGAGCTTCATGTTTGTTCACAGAGGGTGTGTGTATAAAACAGGTTTAAGTTGTGTATCTCATTCTGCATAATAGCTACTGCTGTTTTAGTTTAGTTTATTTATGTACTGTGTACATGTCTCGATAAATAAATTAATATTCAATCAAATGCACCAAAAAAATTTAAATATTTGATCCATGCACTCAGATGTCAGTTAACCAGTAGGTGAAAGGTTGAACTTATGACATGACAGCCCCCAAATTTGCATAATGAAACATAAAGAAATGTAAAAAGAAAATACAGAAACAAGTAACTTTGGGGAAATACATGAGTATTTGCATGAATAAATATATTTATGGTTAAACAGAATGGAAAATTAAATGGAAAGGTAAACAAACAAGGGAAGTAATACAAAGATAAATAAATACAGAAGAACATTGTAAAGGAGATTTCAATTTATGCTGCATGTTACAAATTAAATAATGCCAACATTTATTTATTTATTTATTTATTTATTTATTTATTTATTTATTTATTTATTATTGTTAGTAGTAGTATTTTGTATTTTTAGTGCATTTAAAGGCATAGTCACTTCATTATTTAATTTGTCTACAGACTCTTAAAGGGAGTCAATGAAAATCACTTTAAATTAAATCCTGATAAAAAAAATAAAGTCCTGATGATAATTTTTTTACTTTGCAAATCATGAAGTTATTTATGGAACCAATTAATGGCCATTATTATAAAGATTTAAATAATGCAGTCTGCAATACCACTGAATTCATAGCACTGAAATATTAAGTGTTCTGAGCTCCCGTTGACGTTGACAATAACTCGTGACTATATGTAGATTTCAAAGTATATTATTTAAAAAATGTAAATCCTCAAATCATTTCCCTTTATTTCCTGAATTAATTTAACATTAATCCTATTCATTCTTGGCAAGTCGACAGTTTCATTCCAGAGATTCACTTTGTTTGAACCAATCTGAGAGCATCCAATCAATTTGCAGGAGAGAAACATAAAGCATTAATGTTTTGTTACTGAGCTCCAGATGGAAATCACAACACCAAATTTTGTTTATGTACAAAAACTAAACTATGAACTTTATTCATTATTTGAAGTTGCACAAAGAATGACAAGTCAAGGCTCTGTTGTTGAAATGGTGTAACATTTGGTGAAGATTGTGTAAGTCCTTAACAAGTCCTGACTTGCTAAGGACTTGAAACTCAAAGTGAGACTTGAGACTTACTTTTGAATTGTACAACAATTACTTACAGTAATTGTTGCACAATAACATTTTCCCATTCTATTTTCTATTTCACTATGACCCATGTACTTAACTTTGGATAAAAGCGTCTGCTAAATGAAACTGTAAATTGTAAAGTCTGTGTTGGTGTCTGTATCTGCAGAGACCCTGCAGCCCTCTGTCTGTATTTCCATTATTTTGCTGCGCTCGGGACGGTTCACCAGCCCAAAACGTTGGTATTTGATATCTTGGGAATGAGACTCAGTAATCAACTATCAGTCTGCTGTGTTTAAGAACAGCGCTGACAAATTTTACTGATTCTACGTTTAACAAATACCCAATCATAAAAAAAGAACAATCAAACATCACAATCATGTTAAAATAAAATGTTTTAATAGAGTTTTTTCATATTTTATGTACAAAATATATACTATAATGTATAAATAGATAAAACATATAACATTTGTGTCTTTCTCCTTACTAAAGATGTAATATTTTGTACCACCCAGTATGGATGAAATATATTTCTTCAAATTTAACAGTCATATCATGTCATTTGTTGTAAAAAGCCATGATGAAGAGCTCTCAGTTCACAGGAAGACAATAAAGTTAAAGTTCAAGATTATGCTTCGTCAATATTTGCTCTTCTGACTGCAGTGAGATCAGCGACTGGCAGGCCTTCAGTGACAGCCACACTCCTCAACAATCATGTCCTCATGGTGCCGCAGAGCCAGATCATCGTTCTCGTAGTAGAGCATGGAGAGTGGACTGAGGCGCGTCGGTACGCAGGACGGGCAGGTCACTCTGTCTGGATGGTGATGTCGCAAGAGGCTCTGAAAAATACATGAGTGATACACATGAATAATTAAGAAACTTTAAAAAACTTGTGATTCTAAAGAGTTAAATTGGATTAAAAATCAATCTGTCATTTTACCTGCATGTATGCATGGTTGGTGGGTTGGAAGGACTCGTCCAGCGGTGTGGGACACTCTCCCTCACAGCGATATGCATTGTAACGTTTAGGGTACACGATCCACTCGTCCCAGCCGATGTGATCAAAGTCCACCCACATGTCCACCTTCCGACACAGCAGCCTCTGGGCTGGCTCTGCTGCTGCTGTGGCTGATGGTGTAGCAGCAGTAGTTGAAGCTCCATCAGTGATCCTCAACCTCTCCATCTTGTTCCTCTTGTGGCGTCGAATCTGACTGTCACTGCTGACTCTGTCCCTGGTCACGTACTTGGAGTTTTCCACAGTGTGGATGAGACTGTAGGCTGTGTGGCCCTCCTGAGGCAGGTTCTGTTTGGAGAAGATGACCATCATGACCCGGTTTGAGGTTGGATGGTGGATTTTTCTTTCTTTCAATCCCAAATTCTTGAAGAGGGACTTGATAGTCTCCCTCTCATCCCCATCACCACTCGCCTGGTCCATGTCAGGTTCTCCTGAGGCCTCCTGAGGCACTCTGTCTCCCTGGTACAGCCAGTATTTTAACAGAGCAGTCACATTAAAAACCTTCCAGGAGGATGTGGAGCTGTTGGGTGACATGCCAAAGCTCCCCAGGAAAAGGTCCTCATCCTGGCATGATGTGCTGCCTGGGTCACAGCTCTGCTTTTTGGAGTGATATAAATCCACAGTGGCACGCTGAGAGCCGGAGAACGCTGGCAGCCTGATCCGCAGCTCTGCCAGCTGGACAAGCTCACTGGTCGAGACGGACGACATGTCAAATGTGATTGTCCATCGTTCACCTACTTGATGGCAACCTAAAAATAAGACAAAACATTTAAAATGAGAGCTCACACACACAGCAGGCAACAGCAGTCTCGGGCTAAACCAGATCCCCGGACAAATGTCAAAACAGCAGAGTAGGAGTGTGGACAGGACAGGATGTGTATTGAACCCCCCTGTGCAAGGCCGTCTGAGGGCTAATATACACACCCTGTCACATAAAACAGAGAGAGCCTTTAAAGTTGAATAAGCATTTTGACACTTGCTGAGTTGTAAAGAGGGAGGGTCTGATAAACACAGATAATGCACCAACCAAACACCAACACACTGAGCAGAAACTCACATACACAGAATATAAACGGGATGTAACAATATATTAAATATCGTGATACTGCATGAAAAAAAAATCAAATGTGTAGCAGACTGTGACAGTATCTACTGTGATATTGCAGGGTTAATTATTTTATCTTATTATTTTTATTTCATATTATAAAAAGACAGCTACTGACTGCTGCTTGTTTCTATTTTTCATTTATTGCCAAAGACAGTTCATGACAATTTTTTTCCACTTGTTCAGGTTATAGCTGTCTACTTTTATTTTATTAAAGAGTTTAAAGGAAAAACAAATTTATATCAATAAAAATGCATGGCATAACAGATTTATTATTTAATAAAGGACATTTTTCCCCCCATTAATAGATAATGTACAGTGAGCAGGTCATTATTGCAAAATAAACCCCAGCAGTGTGATTCAGGACTCTGAAATGAGGCGGATCTTGCTTATTACGTGGCTGCTTACCAAAACAAATCAATAATTTGACACAAAATAATAATTTTACAGATTTCAGATCAGAACTGTGTCCACAGCTACAGTCCGTTATACAGAAATAACAGACCTTAGAATTATATAATTGACCAATCAGAAGAAAGTATTTAATTAATATCGCAATATTTACTACAATTTATTACTACAATTTTTTTAAATCATTGCATCATAGAAACTAAGAATAAAATACAAAGCTAAAAAATAATAATAACATGGACAAAAAAAGACATTTATTCAGCAAACATCAAAAACAATACTTGTCTAATTGTACCTTGAGTTTTTGGTAGTGTTACATCCTATGCTTTATTTCCAGTGATGTAAAAAAACATAAAATTTAAACTGTACTCACCTCTGGCCATCAGGCTGAGGACAGAGTCAGAGCTGTCCACTGACGGGGTGTCACCTCGCATGGTGATGGTGTTGACAGCTCCTGACGATGGGGAATCAGCCGTCCTGAAGGAGCGGTACAGCTGCATCATGTACAGAGGGTATCCACTGCCATGATTCATGGAGAGATTTCTTAAAGCTAAACTGACCCCGAGGCCTGTGTGATATCCCTGAGTGGAGAAAACAACTCCAGAGGAGCAGAGAACAAATGCACAGAGGACTGTCAGGACTCTAGCTTCCATTTTAACTAAATCTGCTCCTACAATAATGAGAGAGAAGCAAAGATCTTCTGTCCTTCCTCCAGCTGGTCTCAGGCTCAAATGATGCTCTGTGCAGACGGAGCTCCAGCCAGGCCCCCTTTATAGTGGACAGCTGCCCTTTGATGACCCCTGACCACTCCAGGCATCTGAACAGCCCCTCTGATCATCAGAGCACATCAGAGGGGCAGAGAGAAAGAAAACATTTAGCCAAGGTCATTGTCCTGTCACACTGCCTGCTCAGCCTTTTATATTCATTCATTCAGGAGCCTAATCCTTGAGAGATGTAAAAATCCATTAACAAATAATACTTTAAATGCCGTGTACAGCCATTATCACCTTTCTGTTTAGAAGTCGTACAAATTCACACATACAGGGTTTCTGCAGGTTTCAACAAGTTAAATGTTACTTTTTAAGACCATTATGAATGCAATTTAAGATGCATTTCATATCAATTATTGTTAAAAAAAAACAAAAAAAAACTACAAAGGTTTTAATGATGTCAGAATTAAGGAACCTGATTTAAAACCTTTCTCCATGCAAATATAATTCATTAGTGCAATATACTGGTTTACACTGGCAACATTACGCATTTATTTATTTATACTTCACTAATACTATCATATATCCTATCTTCAGCAGTATTGTATTATATTGTAGTATAATGGACATATTTTTTACATATTATTTCTATTATACAACACTTCTATTTCTTCTTACTTCTATTATTGGATTTTAGACTTTAAGGACACACGGAAACCCTGCAGGGAAACTCAAGTATAAAGACAAAATTTAAGAAAATCTTTCATAATAAAATGGACAACACATCACAAAAAATTTTAAAAAACAAATGTTTTTATTTGTTTAACAAACATTACAGATACAATACTGTCAGTGAGGAATATGGCTGCAATTAATGATTATTTTCATTATCAATGATGACACTTTTCATTGTCGATTAATCAGCTGATTATTTTCACAATTAACTGTTTAGTCTATAAAATGGCCAAAAATTGTGAAAAATGCTCATCACAATTTTCCAGAGACCAAAATGACGTCTTCAATTTGCTTATTTTCTCCAACCGTCAGGCCCCAAGATTCTTCATTTACTATCGTAAATGATGAAGAAAAGCAGCAAATCCTCACATTTAAGATGGAATCAGCAAGTGTTTGACATTTTTTTTGACGATTAATCAATTAGCAAAATAGTTGGCAAGTACTTTTCTTTCAGTCGACTATTCGTAGCAGCTCCAGTCAGGAATGTGTAAAACAGTAACTTAAGTAAACAGTGTATGATGTTTAGTAAACTGTGTGTCTAAATGATCATGGTAGCGAATGGCTCAGATTTCGCTTGTAATTTACACAGTCTACAAAATCCCTTTTAAGGATCCATGCATCAATCATTTCGAGGTGTGAAGTATTGTGTCATAGAGATTTCAAGTGGAATAAACAGTACCAGATATAAATTTAACTAGGCAGCAAATCTCAAAACAAATAAATAAACATGCAAACTACAAAAAGATGAAAACTGTAACAATCTAAAAGTTTCTTTATATGACAAACATGCAAATATAGACAAAACTGTGTGTTTTAGTGTGGTTAATGGTCCTGGAGAGGCAGCACTTATCAAAAAGAAATAAACTTTTCATGTTGCCGTCACTGTATGAGAGGTTCTTGTGTAGTTTTATGTCAGTAAACACACACTTGACTGACTGAGGTCTGACTGGTCTCATCTGTTCCCACTGCTCATCTTCTCATAAAGTGTTGAAGAAGTTCTTCACCTGTGTATGAAAAGGATCACAATGGATCAGAAACATGAAACAGTTCAAACATCAGGTCAGACAACAGAAATGTGACTGTGAGGATGAGAAATGAGGTCTTAAATATTAGGATGTGGCCCTCATGTGGTTGTTTCTGGCATAGCAGCTAATATGCCCAAGTAGAATAGATGATCATACCTTTGTTATAAATTGCTCCCGCACCTCAGGGTCACTCTTAAACTCCACACTGGCATCGAGTTGTAACACAGGGATCTGTTTCAACTTCTCAAAATGTATTCTGAAAAGACAGAGTCGAGCTGTATTACACAGTCACACAGTGACCAGACCACACACTGCTGACTGTCATCTGTTCACAGCCGAGCAGCAAACAGCTGCGAGGAAAGGTATTTAAAATGGTGACTGTCAAACAGGAATCTGAGCAGAATATCCTGTAATTAATACAATAGCTGCCGTATCACTGCTGGTGTTTGTCATTTCACTTTCTGAATGTTATGAACATTTCATACAGGATTCTGGTTGGATAATTCACAGGTCAAAACAGCTAAAAAATATAATTTTATATGTAAATCCTTTACATTGTTTTAACATTGTGCATATAAAGCTTGCATTCAAACATTGGTAAACTTCTTATTACATGCCTTAAAAATGCTCAATCAGCTCAAAGAGTGTAACTTTACACTTCAATGATTTTGTAATTGTTTCATTTCAGCAGTCACTGGAAATATTAAAAACATAAAGGTTTGAATACGACAAACAACACAAACATGGTTTCTTTAGCACTTACTCAGTACTCCTCTCAACAAGCCACTTCTCATGTTGCACGTGCAGCTTATCCAGATAGTCCAGTTTCACTCCCTTCTCTTCTGCCCGTCCTCGACGCTCCAGACGCTCCATACATTTCTGACAAATAACAAAAGGACAAGGTCTTTGTGTCTTTTTTATGAATAATAGAGTAAACTTAAGTTACAATGTTTAAATGCACAAGAGATTCCAGTTTCTGCGCTTATTCCGAAAAACAATATTCCTACTAAACTGTTTACATGCCTAATGAAAATAAATATTCCACTAATATTCCCATTCACATGCAGCTGTGCATACGTCCCACAGCTTATATTATACATCATATCCAAATCATACCAAAGCATATCCAAAAACCTGTTTATCAAATCTTTCATGGTGTTTCTCTCCTTTTGACCAGAAATCTTGGGCTTTTCTTTTGCGCATGTATATCTGCCCCACTCTTGCAAACTGTTGGCTAGTTGGTTTGAACGTGCATTGTAAACAAACCAACTAGCTAACGTGCAGGAACATCCTGAACGTGCTGCATACATGCCCAAAGGACGCTCCTAAAACCTGAATATCATCGGCATATCCCAAATGTCTTAATCCAAAAATGCTACATTCAGAATAAGGCCTTATTAGGAATATCCAAACAGAATATGCTGTTTACTTGACCTGTATCAGATTAGGAATATTGTCATGATCGGAATAATTGTGGAAAATTAGTGTGCATGTAAATGTAGTTGATGATGTGATGTTTGAGTAACAATAATACAGTGTTATGTGCACACTTTTTCCTTATGAGTTATTGTTAGATTAATTGCATCTCTTGAATGTAACATGAAATCTCAAAAGGTCATACTGTTGGTGGGGCTCTGAGGTAGATGATGCCCTCCAGCTCCACCTGGTGTCCGAACTCCTCCACCAGTAGGGAGTGCCAGTCCTGGTAAACGGTCCACTCTGTTGAGTTGATACAACCCAGCTCAAACATGTTCAGAGCAAAGATGTATCTGACAGGACAAGAAGTCAAGATTAATTTTACACAAACAAAACAGACATGATTTTGTTTCATGTTCCTGTCCTTCCCCAACTCACTCACCTGTCGCTGTAGACTGAGCGCTCATACACCTGGACAGGTGTTCCCTCTGATCTGAGCAGGCGAGCAGGAGGAGGTTGCAGCTGAGTTCTCAGCCGGCTCATACAAGAATATGTCTGAAATGTGTATGACCAGCGCTGAGGGTCCTGGTACATCATCTGCAGCAGGTTGCTGACTGTCGTCTGTGGGGACGCATCTGTCCCCTGTAAAAAAAAAAAAAAAAGGCACAAGCAGAGATGGTTACAGCTTGGCCGCCTCTGGTTCTTGTTGGGGAAAATATATGAAGGTCAGGGAAATGTGCACAACCTTCGAAGTCTTGCTCTGAATGTTTTGCCACTTGCTGACAGGTTCTGCCACCACCTCCCAGTCCGGACAAACTGACTGAAGGAGCCTCGCAAAGGTTGACTTTCCAACAGCTGAGATTTGAGAGGACATAATATTATCACACATTACCAACAACTAACTTGCACATTTGTTACAAAATATATCAAAATTTTGTGATTTTGAATGTGATTTTTTTCTGTTAAACAGAATGATTAATTGTTTACTTAATCATCAATTACTATACTTCTTACACTAAACAAACTCTTTAAAAAAAACTCTGTAAACATATAATAATCTCATAGAGTAATATGGATTCCTGTAGATTAAATCAGCACTCACTCAACAGTATATGGAGTAGTTAAGATTACCTCAACTTTAAACATCTACAGCAGTAAAATGCAACACACACACACACACACACTAATGCAGCAGTAACATTAATTCAAAAACACCATATACAATAGTAAAATACTGTAAGGGACCATTTTACAACACAATGAGTGCTTTAAGTGCATTCTCCTTATGATAGTTACTTATTTTTACTTTAGTTAAGTCTTGAATGCAGGACTTTTACTTGCACTGAAGTGTTTGCAAAGGGTGGCATTTGTACTATTATGTCAGTAAACCTGAATACTTCTTCCACAACTCCTTGCACAAAATAATCAATCATTTAATACTGAAATACTGTAAATATATTCACCAATGTTTCCCTCGATAGACACTCTCTTTACTCGAGCTCTTCCATCCTCAGCTGTGCTTGAAAGGCATCTTGTACGAGAAAAACTGCGCTTTCTTGACTTATTGTTATTAGCCATGGTACTGAGGTCAGTTGTCTGAGTTATAGCTGCGTTTCCAGCGCACAGGACGCCGTTAGGTGTCTTCCACTGTATCAAACCTGTTTGGTTTTTAAATGTAGAAATAATGTTACGGTTGAACAGAACGCATCGATACAGAGCAAACATTATGACAGGCAAAAGTACAACTACACAAGGATTATCACATTTATCTGCATGCCACTCGGAGTTTGCCAATGTCATTGAGTTTACATTACCGCATGGTAGCTAGCTAATCCTCCCCATGATGTAACATGAACTTTCGTTATGAATCATCGATTTACAACTAAATGTGCAAATATCACCACATTTTTAAACGCCGATACATTGTCCGATATATTTTAGTAGCGGACACACTTTCGTGTTTCGCATATTTAGTGCTGGTAAGTAGAATTACTGTGATAAATTCCTTGCAAAATGTACCAAAATGCTACAAACATTAGCATCAACATTCACTTCCGGTTTACGTTCCCGTACTTTCACAATAAAAGCCGTTAAAGTAAAAAAATAAAATAAAATAAAATAAAAATAATGTATCATCATTCCATAGTTAGTTTATCAAACACATAATTATGCTAAAGTACTCTTAACATGGTGCCATAATGATGCAGCTCCTAGTTAAAAAAAGTAATTTGTAATTTTCCCAATAATAAAAGTAACTGCACAAAATAGATGTAGTTTAGATGTATAGTTGAACTACTTTTTAAAAGTAGTTTTAGTTTGACGGGCATTTTTTTTTCTGAGTTGTTCAGATGTAGTTTAACTACTTTTCATTGTTAAGTAGCAAGTAGTTTGGTGAACTACAGTTTTGAAGTAGTTTAGCCAAAACTACTCAAAAGGTACTTTAACTCCAATAACACATACCTACCATATCCTCATCCTCTTATGGTGACCTAAACTAATCTTTAATAATAAACAGGGCCACCAAACTGCAACAATCTGCATGAAAATGTCGGCTATAATAAATAACATTATCAAATAATGCAGTCACTACTTTGTCTTACATCACTGTCAGTGAGACTGTATGCCTTACACACATGCAATAAAACGCAAATTACACCCAAACTGAATAGATTTGAATAGTCATGTTATATTGTCTAATAATTTAATCAGCTGTCACTTGCTTATAGTTCATATTTTGTCTGTAACAAAAACACAAACCTACAGAAACACTGAATTTAAAAAGCCATCACAACTTTTATTTGTTAAAAAAAAAGCACAATTACACTTTGTAAGACATTTGATTGTACATTTCACACTCATTTAATAATCCATCATAAAAAAGCTTTACAATTCATATTCTATAGTTAGAAAATTCACAGCAAAATCTGTTCAGTTAGTTCTAAATTACACTTTTATTCAAGCTCCAAACCTTCTTCAAAATGCAGATGTTCTGTGAAACCATCACGACCATTCATTGATTCAGAGATGATGCCAACAGAAAATTTAAGTAAAATCACCTTTTAAAACAACAGAGGATAGAAAGAAGCCAAAGACTGAATTGCTTTTGATGCTCATCAATCACTATTGCATCAGCAGTGACTCTCAGTAGCTTGTGTTTTGGATCTTGATTGTTTGGGCCGCCTCAATCTTGTAATCACTGACACCTGAGGGAGAAAACCAGCATCTCATTTTATTTTCTACCAAAGTGAAATTAAAGCAACAGATCAAAGGAATAATAAGAATAAAGCTCTGTTATTCAGAGTGTAAAATGTGTTTGTGTGTGTGCTCACCCTCAGTGAGTGCAGTGCCATTAGAGGAGAGGTGCCAGTATCTGCGGTCGCTCTGTCTGGCCTGCTCTTCATTTACTGCACTGAGGTACGGTCCCCACAGGCTGGACTCCTTCTCAAACCTGAACAAAACAGCATTAAATATTAATCACATTTAATAGACATGTGTAGACATAATGTCTGAGTGACCATAGCAAATTTAGTGCAATTTGGCCAATCTACATCTACTATAAAGCAAGGAGCCCCTGTATGTCTGTAAATATGTGTGTATGACTGTCCTTTGCATATCTCAAGAACCGTTAATCTGATCAGCATTACACTGGGCAGGTGTATTGCTGAGAACCCAAGGGAGTGTCATCAGTAGGTATGATGGCAGGTCTGATTGGGTTGTTGCCAAGTTTTAAGGTTATAAACAATGAAACAATAACAGTTGCTGCACCATGTATTTAACAGAATGATAATCCAGAACTGGGAAGCTCTTACTATAAAAGCTTTCTGGCTGAAGGATGTTTAACTTCTTGGCACAGCTTTGTTTCCTCTTACTCTGGATCCTGTTAATCTATCCTCCTCATTTTTTGAGAGATGAATGCAACAAATAGAATAGGGGCTAATCCACTGAGAACTTTGAATATTAAACAGGCATTGTGAAATTTGATGAGATTTTCCAAGCAAAGGAGACCATATGGAGGAAGTATATCACAGTGATGGTAGGTTTTAGGTTCATCATCCAGGAACTTGTGAGCTTGTTTATCACAGATTGTACAGGCTTTAATTTTGTCTGAGTAGAAAGAGACCACGTGGTTACACAGTTTGTTATATGCAAGAAAATCATAGCATGGAAATGAATCTCGGTAACTTCAGGTATTTACGAATAAATATAAAGTTGTTAGGATGGAATTTTGTTTTTGCAACTACTTGCTTAACTTGTTTTTTAAAAACACAGACTTGAGTCTAAGGTGACACCAAGGTATTTGAAACTAGAGACTAGAGACTAGAAACTAGGGCTGCCTGGTCTAATAAAGTAATAGCCATGGATGAGCAGTTACAGTTAGGATTAGTGCTGAAAATCTGATTTGACTAAAATATTAATTTAACTACGATATACCTGGATATTCCTGTCTGAGCCTCTGAAAAAGCTCTGTCTCTGTGTCCAGGGCCTGAATTCTGAGGTATTTCCCTCCTCTTCCTCCCTCCTTTTCTCTTACAGCTCCAAGTTTTCTTTCTCGTGGTGTTGTGTTATGTGTTTGTACAGCAAATGGCACATGCACTAAACAACTGAACATTGTTTGCACAGACAGTTTTGCTCTCTGATGAAATAAAAACGGTAAAATGTAGACGAGACGAGAGGAACTGAAACCGATCCCTTCTTTGGTATTGATCCTACTAACGCAAGAATGGATCTTGCAAAATGAGATACAGTAGAAACCACTGATAGTTTCTCACCTGATACATAAACTGAATGTTGCTGAGGGACATTGCTTCCTCTTTTTGTGAAAAACATACAGACTGTGTAGTGCAGTGTTAGTGTAAAGCCTATTGGATGAGCAGTTCTCGACAACTTTGCAAGCAGCGCGTCCGGAGGCCAAGCAATCGGCCTGCCTCGGACAGGCACTGCATGAGTAATATGAACTCACGTGAAGCCGTCACTGCTCCCTTTGAGAAGTTCGAGAGCCTCTAGTAGAGAGCTGCCCTTTGGCACGTCCACAGAGTAAAGCGCAGCTGCCCCGCTGGACGTCACCACCTCCACCATCACATTCACTTTGGTCTCGCTCGGTAAAACCACCACAGGATCTACAGGCTCCAGCACCAGAGTGTCTGTAGGACAAAACACATAACAACAAAAAGCAGTGACACAGCCTGAAATCAGCAGAAGTGACCACAGCAGGTAGAAATAACGCTGCACGTACTGTCCTCGTTGAGACACTCCTTGCTCTTAACTGTCAGGTAGGATTTCAGGTGCAGAGCTGGCAGGACTTGAGATATGGCCATGGGGTTGTGGTATGTGTTGGCTCTGGCGCCTGTCCTCATGGCCTCCATCGAGGTGTCAAACTCTGTAGCTGGGCTTCCCATTGCCAATAAGGCCTTCAACACAGCAAATTAGATTTAAGCTGAAAAGGTCTTTTTATATTTGGTTTCATGCAGTTAAAGTATGACAGAGTATCACAGCAATATTAAAGGGAAAAAAATGAGAAAAGGAAGATCTTTTTATTTTGTACTTAGAATAAAGTCCAACTTTCAGTATTCAGTCAGGCATCAGAAAAAATAAATCTGAGGAGGAAGTTTTTTTTAAATTTGTTTTGTTTTGTTTTGTTTTGTTTGTATTTCCATTTTTTCCATTTTAGGAACTAAGACCAAATGTGGAGAATAAAGTTAAAATATCATTTTGAATGTATTCGCAAAATGGTATTTCAACTTTATTCTAGACATTCTACTTTATTCTCAAATTTTTAAAAAATATCTTCCTCTTTTGATTTGTTTTTTTAACACCAGACCCACTACTCTTCCGCAGTGAAAGAGACAAGTGAGGCTGAACAAAAAAGGAAGGAAAATCATCCTTACTTGAACTGCGAGACCTGTGCTGAACTCATTGCCGAGGTGACCGTCGGCCCTACGAGAGCCCAAGAGCTTCAGCTTGATGGTGCTCAGGGCGGTGTCGAGCTCGGCAGCATTGTGCACATGAGTACCAGCATCTTTCACACACTGCAGTGCCATTCCAGCCATGGCATACGTATCTAGGGAGAAAAACTAGGATTAAAATATCCACTTTTGACAGACAGAAGGAGAATTTAACTCACAATATGACACAATACAGCTTTATTGTCAGAATACTATGAAATTAATTTCACATCCACGAGCAGCTCTGTTCAAAAGGCTACACATATGAAGCACAAGGAAAACGAAATAAGAAGGTTAACACTGTTTCACTTAACTTTATATTTACAATTTTGAACATTAAGTTGGGGGATAAAATCTGTCCCCAGAAAAAAATACAATTATTCTGTTGGTGGTAGATTATTTTTATTTAAGGGTCAATCGAGAACTAATCTGAACCCAAGTTTCCTAAAACATATATTGTGAAGCCAGTTTCCTTTGTAAAAAATAATAATCACTACAAACCATTACAAAGTAGAACAATAAATATGAAGATTTGTTCTAGTGAAGAATGGGACTATATAAACATTAAAACTCTTCCTGTGATGTATATATCAATTTTTAAATGTATTGGTACTGTAAATCCAATTATTTGAAATATTGAAGGGATCCTTTCAATATTTATTTGTTTGTTCTTTTCTTTTATTTGTGTTTCTTCTATTTTTCTAATTTTCTTTTTTGTCCTTTGTCCTTTATTGTCCTGTTTGTTGTGTGTATTATTTAGCAGTTTTAATTAAAGAGGCTGAGCTGTTATAAACACTGTCATGGGAAAGTGAGATGACTAAGTAGAATTGGAATCAGTTCAGTTCAGTCTTTATTATCCTGCTTGAAATTTGGCACACAGCAAAACCAGACAGTGTTCAGTGGCTTTCTGTACCAGCATTGTGTGCAGATTGTTAATTTTAAAAAGAGAAAAATCGTATTTTCTGTGGCGACGATTTTTTTCTTTTTGCCTTGATATCAAGAGACGTAATTACAAGTAGTCCACACTGTGAAAATAATCCACTTCATGTAGTACATAAGCACACTAAGTATACTTTGTATTTTAAATACTGAGATGCATGTCTGTGTATTTCCTTCACATTGTTTATTTAATTATATTAATTTAGAACAGGTTTCACTCACCAATACTGTCAACGTCTCCGTGTCTGAAGTACCCATGTTCGACGGCCTTGATGAGCTTGTTGCTGACATGGTTGTTGACCCTGATGCCACTCGCGCAGAGAGCGAGCACGCCCAGAGAGTACTGGTAATAGTTGGTCAAAGGGCGGTGGCTGACTGCGTAAAAACAGAAGAGAAATTAAAGGAAACAATTTGTATTAAAACACGACTTAAAAGTAATGTTGAAGGCATTAAACATACTATTTTCTCCAATGCCCGTATACAGTTTTTTTTATCTCAGCTTGGATGAAATCAGTCAGTAGTTGCTCTGATTAATAATTCCATCATTATGAAAATAATAAATATTGATGTATTGATAAATTGATAATTGATAAATAATTGATAATATGAAAGATAAATTGTTTTATTGAGGTGTTTTGTTTTGTTTTTAGTTAACACTTTTACATACATTTTCTTGGATTTCCTTTCTGCAGAAACAGCTGCACTCGGTAAACTTTGAACTCATTTTGTAGCTGAATGTAAAACAGGATGGTGATGAACATTTTTTATGACAAAAGGTCAAAGGAAAACTTACATGCAATGTGCTCTTTTTCTTGCTCCATCTGCTTCTTCAGGTGCGTCAGCAGCGTCTCGGCCCTGTCACCGACGGTGAAGGTGACGGTGTTGAGGTCGTAGCAGGAGGACTTCAGAGCCAGAGTGTAGAGCGCCAAGAGGCCGACCACAGACTGGCTGTTAGACAGGGAGCTGAGAGAGACACAGGTGAGAGCATTAAGAAAAAAGAAGAAATTCAATGAAAATAACAGATTTTAAATAGAATGAGACAACAATAAACAACACAATGAGGGCTTTTATAAACAGAGCATTACCTTTGAAGGTCGTTGTGCAACTGATTTTTCAGTTTGTCCAGGTGGTCGTTCTCCTTGGCCAGGTTGTGGGTGTTTGAAAGCCGTAAAGCCAGGTGCACGCTGGGATTGGGGAGCCCTTCTTGTGTCTCCAGAGAGCAAAGCAGATTCTTATTGAGTGCCAGGAGCAGCTCATTGTTGGATCCTTCAGCAAGCCGATCTGGATTAAAATATCAAGAGAAAAATCTTTCTCAGAATTTTTTATCACAGACATAAAAGTAGTTTAAGTTTGATTTTATTTGTCATATATAGGTCAGTGCAGGGTCAACGGTACAATGAAATGTGTAGGAAGAGAAGAACGGGTCAGCTCAGCAGTCAGATAGAGATAAAATAAGATGGGAGGAAATTTAAATAAAAACTGTGTAAGGTAAATAAAATATCCCACTAATACTGTCCTAATACTAATACTATATACACATCTTAAAGTGAAGATTAGAGTGTAAGACTAAGACTGGGTTGCACTAGCAAAGATTAAAAGGGGTCAATCCAGATTTAAAATTAAACAGAGCTCTGCTGCACAGTGAAATGGTGTTTAAGAGTTTAGTCATCATGAAGATGCTTGCTTACTCAAATTATGATGAAACAAAATAAAATGTATTCTTGGGTTAGAGTAAAAACTAAACTGAGGTTTAAAGAGGGGTTTAAATGTAATCTTTCTTAATTTTAAGACAGTTTTAAAGTTTGTCCCAAAATAATTTTAAAATTAATCCATGATTTAATCCAGTTTAAAAATTAATCCTTGTTGGTGCAGCCAAGCCTAAGAGTGACAAGTCTATACAGAGTACTGCACATAAGGTATCTATCAGTCCTTTTGCATACAGATAAAAGAATATCACAAAATGTTAAAACAAGGATTGTGTGTAAAAGTATTCCAGTAACTCTCCCCTGCTGACATCAACATGAACTTTCTAAGTGTTGCAAAACCACAACTGCGGCATCAGCAGCTGCAACAAGAGGAAACTAAAACTGGTGAGACTTGATAACTTAAAGAAACGTTCACTGTTGTGTTCAGGTTCCAAATATCTTAATGTCTCTGCATGATATTTTGTCCTCATCACTGAAGACTAAAATGCCAACAACGCCAAAGCCAACATTCTCTGAAATTTGACAATTACACAATTTTTGTCAATGAGTGAGTAACATGAAGGATATTCAAAATCATTAGTCAGGTAGTTGCAAAATCTGTGAATGCCCAGATCAGTGAGTCAATGTATTTTGTTAGCTTTGTTCTTCCCACAGTTCAAGAGTCAAGGCAGTCCCGGTTTTTGATAATTAATAATAACTGGATTTATATATCTCTCTCTACCATACTTACTACATGGTGTGCCAGAGACAAAAGCTAGTAGGCCTGCGATAATGATTAAAGACAGCATTCTGGACAACCTGCAGGATAACACAAACAGTGGAAATTAATCAATATGTTTACCCTACACGTTAAAACAACACATACAGTAAACACTAAAATGTTGAGCTCAAAAAACACACAGATGTCAAACATTAAATCTGAAATTAATTGCAATATATCTATGGATTAGATACACAACAGTCTAATCGGCGATGTTAGAGAAATATTGCAAGATAGTTTCTTTTCAGTAAACAGCAGTATGTTACCTGCCCGGAGAGAGTCCAGTGTGAGCAATCAGAGCTGAGTAAGGAAACATGCAGAGACAACAGCTTCTAGTATTTCACTGTCACATGACCAAAGAGGCTGGAGTCATCTGAGATGACAAAGCGACGAAAAAGCAAGATGGTCCCTTTAAATACCAGCTCGGGGTCGAGCCATAAACAGACTGTCGGAGAAGATGATTGTGTCAGTCGCATATACTCTTTGGTAATACGATCACGCAAAAAAGAGGCAGGTCTCCATTTGACTGTACACATACCGTCTCCGGTCACTGGCTGCGCTGGGCTGTGGGAACTGGTCGTGTCGTCTCTACAAGGGAACCCTTGATTTGTGAAACTCTCGCGAGATTTACGCGTTGTTGCAGAAGTTACTTAAAATACTTAAGTCATACAAAGTAACAACAATAGTGTTCAAACTTTGAGTGGGTTTACTGTCAGAAGATAGTTTGTTAAGGTTAGAAAAAGATCATCGTTCGGGTCAAAATGATTATTCTCGCGAGATCTTTTGTGGGTTTTGAGGTTACCTTGTAAAGACGACCGATAGGAACCTCAGACCCGCGAAAGATCTCGCGAGAGTGATCATTTTTTAACCCAAGCTATGGTCTTTCCCTTAGTACCCCAACTAAGTGTGATTGTGTGTACCTAAACCTAAAATACTTGAACCACAGCGCTGTCACGTTATAAAACACAATTAGTTTGTACAAAATGTACAATTAATAACCAACGAGTACAAATCTCGCGAGGGTTTCGTAAATTTAGGTTTCCCCTCTAAACACGACTCCAGACCAGAGAAGAAGTATAAACTGACATTTTAACGAAGTAGCGTTAGCTACAACTGGTGCTAGTGCATCAGCAAAATCTTCACTTAGCTAACTTTGCTTCTGTATCTCAGTGAGTGTTTCTTTTATTAACACAAACCACAAACACGACTTTGTTGTGACTCGCTCGTCCAAACTAACTACAATTCCCATAATTCACCTAACGTACCATACGCACGTTCCAGAATCTTGACGATTCTTCCAGCGCGACTCACTTTTTCAGAATAGCTAGCTAACGTCACTTTAAACCTATCCTGCCTTTCAAACAGTCCACACTACAGGGGGAATTAATTTGGTGGCTATTTCTGCTTGCAGCTGGTATTATAATGTAATGTTAGATAGACTTGAACTTGCGGTCCCTGTTGCTGTGTGCCAATGTGAATGTACTAATGGAAATCGATGCGAACTGACGGAGACTAGCTAGCAAAACATCAACAACAGAAACGCAAAGGGGCAGGGCAGCTGCGCAGGTCGGTCTGTATCCATGTATGTTAACTAATGTAAAGTTGTTGTTCAGCGCAGGGATGAAACTGTCGTTGTGTATTACGGTATCATGTTATAGTAATATCTAATTTACCCGTAACATCATTTTAACTGTGACATGCTACAATGGCATTAGCTCGCTAGATAACCAGACAGCTGTCCTCCTGTAGACATATTTATTACTTATGCGTCATATAACAACTTAGGTCACATAAAATGCCTTTATCAGCATATCTGATTGGTATCGATACTGATCTTCCACATCAGACCCGTACATAGTTATATACCGGTGTGTTTCTTCAAAACATTTCATCGACTGGACCACCATGCAGCACTCTGCTCCCACAAGCAATGAAGTGGGGTTTTGGCCAGCCATGTACTCATTCTCAGGCCCCACAAGCCTGCCTGAGTTTGACCTCGGATCTCCAAGTACGTCTGGACACCTACAGAGAACAACTCTGTCTAACAAGTAGGTAACTGATGATTCCCTTCATACATTTGTCAGAAATACAGTGGCGGCACTTTAAATATCTTTTCAACCATAACCTCACCATGTTGTATCTTCTGTTTTGACATATTGGTCTCTTTGTCCCACAGCAGCTGGGAGACGAGATGCCTCCGCAAGCACAGGAGGAGAATTGATGATGAGTAAGTGAGAGATGCACAGAAATAAAGTAGTCTTATTTAACGTTTGACAATGCGTGGGATAGTCAAATATGAGTGTTGTAATAAATATGTTAATGTTTTCTCAGGGGATGCAGTGCCAAAAGGAGGAGGTTAATGGATGAGGCAGAAGTGGCCATTTCAGAGAACTCCCACACCAGCACTCACCATGACTGGCCTGCAATAAACAGCTGTCCTCCTCTACCTGCACAACAAGCTAGCCCAGCACCTCCACAGCCCTGCCCAGCTCCTCAGAACCTGACTTTGTCTCAGCCCTTGACTTTGCCTCAGGCCTCCTCTGCTCTAACCCGACCTGAGACAGAGAACTCCTGCATGGAGATAGAGGCTGCTCAGAGGAAACTTCAAGAGATCGAGGACAGGTATGCAATATGCTGTGTGCAAAAAGTTGCACTGCTTAAAAAAAGAGTGTGGAGTGAAAAAAAAATAGCGTTACTCTTGCCCTTAGAAAAATCACTGCAGTCACTCCCCCAAGTGGCACAAACACAAACATTCAGTATCAGCCATTGATGCATTTCACGTGGAAAGAGAATCATACCACTCACTGATAAAATTTGTAAGTGCTGTTATGCAAATGAATGGTCTGTGGTTTCAGAAAAAAAGTCAGGTATAAGATTTCACAGACTATTAAAGGCTAAAGGGAAGAGAAGCCTAATGAAGAGAGTTAGATAGACAAACATAGTTTGATGTACTTTATTGATCCTCCTCAAAAAGGAAATTGTTATGTTACAGCTGGAAGTTATCGGGTATTGCACAGGAGCAATAAATACACAGTTAATATACATCAACACTAGAAGAGAGAGGTAAATATCCATTGGAAAATTAACACAATATGTAAGAAAAATCCCTAGCATACCCTATAAATACATACACACACACACATGCACGCATATGTATATGTAATACACCATATAAGAAAGATACAAGAACACATACTAAAATTTAATTAAAGGATAACATACTATTTTAGTTTTCATCAGTAACACTTGGGCAATATTGTTTACAAAACATCATGCCAATATGCCGTATACTTGAGCCACGTGAGAAAGTTGGAAGTTTGTTTTCGCTACAGGTTAACGTCCACAATGGGTTTGTTTTGTCAGTCAGAGGTGGTGATAGGTTTGGGGGGGGGGTTTGTGACATGATGAATGCTGTGATATTCATGTATCACAGAATCACACTGGAGGATGATGACGAGGATGAAGATCTAGATGTAGAGCCAGCACCAAGACGGCCAGTGCTGGTGATCTCTGATAGTCTGAAAGAAGGTCTGCAGCGCGGCATCAGTGACATCCTGCCCCACACAGTAGCCCAGTCTGTGTATGTTGGTATTATTTTGTTACTGCAATGTTGAATGAAGTAATAAGTAACACAGCCCACTGGTGAAAGTTTGATTTTTTCCCCCCCCCTGGTGATTTTATTCTCTCACCTGTTTCTTCTCACTTCCAGGAGTCATTCCTGTATGGAGCTGGTGTTGTGGCGGCCACCAGATGACCCCTTCAGTCGGAAGCGAAAGGGCTCATTACAGAAACAGCGTAAACCACAGACGGTGTCTCGGCAACCACCAACCCCGTGTCCATCTCCCACCCCTCACAGTCCCCTCAGCCCCTCCAGTCCACCTGCAGACACACACTCTGCTCTGTACAGCTTCCCTGTGGCCCACAGCTCTGGAGAGGAGGACATGGAAATGTAGCAGTGCCCGATGACTCGAGGACCCAAAGTATAAGACTGGACATGTTATCAGATAAAAGACTGTAACGGACTCTGAAGCAGTTGAAGTTGGTCACTTTGTTTAGGCATGTTGGCTTTACATGAACTTTGAGCTGTTTTGGACAGTTTGTGCAACATGTTTTGCTTTACAGTGTCTCAGTTTAGGTTTTTTGACTATTACAGTAAATATATGTGTAAGATTAATCAGTTTTATTCATTATCTCCAAGGAAACTGTTGTGATCTCAAGATTTTGAAAAAACGGCCTTACATAAAGAGTTTTATATAAATTACAGAATTAACCTTTGCCCTTAGAAATAAAATTATTTATACATAATTTTGCCAAAGGCTGGCCTGTGACAAATGTAATGTAAATATGACTTTGTTCTTTGTTCAGTATCAAGGGGGGAGCCCCTGAATTTTGTACAGTTTTTATGTTCAGCTTCTGGGCCTCGTTAACAGGACTTTAAGAAATGTTCCTGTGTGTTTGCATTTGCCCACAGCATGGCTTCCTGCTTGCAGTCGTACTTGTTGTGGTAGAAAGATTATCTTCCTATAGTGCTTAGCAAGTACGCAACTGTGAGCTTTGAAGAATTTTGTAAAGACGTAAATGCACCTTTTTATGGTTTGATTGTATTTTCATATGTACATTGCCAGAACAGCAATCAGCCATCAAGTGTTATTACTTTTTATTTGTTTCTAAATAAACTCATCCATGTACAGATTCTGCATGGTGTAGTGTGTTTTCATTAAATGAGATTTTGGTTGAATTTAGTGAAAACAGTCCTCTTGTTGGGTGAATGTTGTCATGCTTTGAAGGGATAGTATGAATTATTTTAATTGGGTTTGTCTGAGGTTCTTATCCATAGTGTATTACCTACAATCGATGCCAGTCGGCATGCCCCTAGTTTGGAGCAGACAGGAAGCCAAGCTATGAACTGCAGTGAACATTTAGAAGACTTTCACAGTTCTTCCTTGCCATCAGACCACCTTTTCTGACAGGAAACTGCCGTTATATAAACTAAATGTCTATCTACAACCAGACTGCTTTGGCAAAACCAGTAATTTTCCCTCACAAAACACAGGAGTTACTGGTCCACCACTGCTTCGATCTGTTAATTTGTTTTGTGTTATTGTGTGACTTCTGTTTTAAAGGTTAAGGTTAAGCAGTAAAAATATTCTAAATGTAGGAAACACTTAAACTGATACTGTTTTTTTGAGGTGGCTAAAATATGGTTTGCTGCTGACCCTGTCCACACACTGCATCCTGTCCTTCACCAGTACTCCTGCTGTTGTTCCAAATTAGGTACATGCCAGCCACCATGTACTGTAGGCAATACACTTTCTATAGTTAAGTATCTCATACAACCCCTCTTCAAACAAACCTCAAACAAGTGTGATTTTTACCAAGTAACTATTAGGTTATTGAATGCAGTAGCCTCCAATTTATCACACAAAATGAAATAAATACTGTCCATTTCCATTAAGGTCAATTAGAGCCATTTCAATGTATTGACTGAGGATGATTTTATTCATCAGTTGAGGTCAGCTCTGTAGAAGATGGTTTCCTGATCAAAGACTGATGCTGACGATTACATTTACTCAAATTCTCCATTTTAACATTTTTGATATCACTGTAAGAACTGACAACACAAGTACCCCAGCCTGCTTAATCACTGTGGGAACAGAAGCATGTTGACCAAACAAAATAACATGCCGCCTGCGTGATAATGAATGTGATGATAGAGAAACCAAATCCGGCATCAGTCCCAGTAGACCCTGTTACATTAAGACTACAACTTCTCACAAAGTGGATACAAAAATGTTTAAAAGCATATTAAATACTAATTATATAATTCTTTAATTTGCTGGAAATAGACAGAACGTTTTATTGTACAGTAACATCATGTAACATTTATGATTATATGAGGGATTCCCACAGAACTGCTGTCAGCTTTATGAGGTTCTGTGACATTAACTCACATGATCTCTGGAGAAATGTCAGTTCATCACTTATTCACAGTTCACTGCAACCTTCAGCCATAAAGTTTGACTGCTGTCACACAGAGGAATGTGAACTTAATGAGCACATCTTCAGTTGTGTCTTTTGTCACTGTGACCTGCTTGTTAATCTGCTGCCTTGTGCACATGTAACAGTAAATGATTCATTTCTGTGGCACAGATATAGCTTGACAAGCTTATGACTCAGATTTAGCGAACATTATATCACCAGCGTGGGTTTGTCTCTTTAACTCGAGACTGTCCTGATTGATGAGTGACTCTGAAGTCCAGCAATGTCTTGACCTTGAGTGATCTGTAAAGAAGACATCAGTATTAGCAATATTTATTACATTATGAAGACAAGCACACACATAATATTCAAATGTTAACGATACTGACACATTTACAGTATTTACTGTGACTTGAACAGTTGCAGAAGTACTTTAAGATTTATTTTGTCTGGAAGAGCATGTCAAATCAGACCCAGAAGTAGAAAGCAGTTGCTGCTTGTTTCCTGTGGTGCCTCCAGAGGAGGGAGTGCTAATTTACTTTATGAATGTAAAAAAAGTCAGTAAAAGCAATGTAATGCTTTTTTCATTAATTACATAATCCTTAGGAATGTGAGTGCCTCGAGTTTAAGCATTCTGCGCTGAAAATATCCACAACAAATTGTTAAAGGGATAGTTTGGATTATCTGAACTGGGGTTGTATGAGGTACTTATCCATCGTCAGTGTATTACCCACAGTAGATGACGGATGACAGCCCCCCAGTTTGAAGAAGCAGCATGAGTATCAGTGTAAGAAACTAAGCCATGTACTGCTGTGGACAGGATCACCAAGATCACACAAAAACACAAACAGACTGATGCAGCAGTAGACCAGGTAAAATGACTGATTCATCAGTGGAGTCTGGTTGAGTGAGAGAAAGCTGTATTTGGCTTATATAACTGCAGTTTTCTGTCAGAAAATGCTGTCTGACACCAAGGTAAAGTGGTGAAAATATTCTAAATATAATGTACACTTAAAATGGATTTTAGCAACCTAAAAAAAGATCCACCTAAAAAAAATCAATATCAGTTTGTTTCTGACTTAGCTTCCTACTCCTGCTGCTTCCCCTAACTGGGAGCATGCTGATCACTATAGATGACTAGATAAGTAACTTAATACAACACTACTTCAAAAAATCAGAACCATCCCTTTATTGATCTGTGGCTTTTCAATTGTGCTTTATAATGTACTGCTTGGATTTTTTTCCCCACAAAATTATAACTAAGAGCCAAATGTCTTTGGAAAGCCCACTCTCTTATGTTCAAGATAAACAAATGATGATGTGATCATATATGTGACATTTATGTGGGTTTCTTTCTATGTACGGTTCTTAGACGATTAAACATTATAACACCTTAACAGTTCACCTGGCACAAATGTAAATTACAAGTACTGATGTTAAAGTATATTTTTTTATCAAAAAGCAGTAAGTAGTTACACCGACTGAGGAATGAGGTTAATAAATCAACAGTAACCTGCTATCAAACAAATGTACTCACTGTTGAAAGATAAGATCCTGACAAATCTAAAGGGATTGAATTTGAAGGTAATGATGGGCTCCAGGTGTAGGCCTGGTTTTCTACACGAAGCTGCTTGACTCGGCTCTGAAGGTAACGTAGAAGCTTAAATGAAGCCACGTCTGAGGGGCTGTGGGAGGCAGCAACAAGGAGGGACTGAGAGCAAACTGAACTCCGAGCTTCCTGATGAGGGAAAGACATACAGAAGGGTTTTCATCAGTAAACAAACAAATATTAAATATCTTTAGGTTACATATATATATTTATAAGAGCTTGATGTTCATGCCCACAGTAAAACATTTACCTTTGCACTGAGTGTCATCTCTCCTTCAGGCCTCTGAGGCTCTCTCTGCTGCTCCTCTCGACTCTTTGATGTTTTTCTGGAAAACAAACAAAACTGCATTTGAAAGGTTGTTGGTTGTGAATAATTAAACATAACTGCATGAAAGAGGTATGGGTTTATAACAGGGTACCCCCAGGGTTCTCCAAGTGAAGCTTGTAAGACCCTTTTTATACCACTTGAATGATACCCACTCTGAGGCAACAAGCTAACTTTAGCTTTGTGGTACCAAGGAGCGAGACATTTTGTTTTCTTTCCTGACAACTGACTGATTCAGGTCGGTATCTGTGCTTCCATGACATCTGAGTCACAACAAGCAGAGTAAATTGTAACATAACACACACACGTTACACATTTGACAGTTATTTACATTATGGTACTTATTTAATCATACAAAAGGACAAGGAAAGAATTTCAGACCTTTGTAAATGAAATACTGAATGATATACTTCAAGGCCTTATTTCAAGAATATTCAATTCAATTCCTTTTTATTACTTGAGATCCTGCAGGTACCCTGTCCAAGCAGAGTAAATGTTACGTCTATGGTATAAAACACATGTGACAGTGAGTTGAGGTGAGATCATGCTCTTGTAAGGACAGACAGCTGGTTAGTATGTCATCTACTTTTCACAGTCACAGAAACAGTTACCTGCCCCTTAATAACTTTGTCTTGCACCTGTGGGATTATAACACAAATTAGAGCAAAAAACAAACAGAGGAGCAAAATATTGTTGTTGTTTTTTTCTGTTCAGTGGATCACAAAGTTTGGATTCTGAGCCATTTTTGAAAAAGGAACCAGAGCATGGAAGATGACTGATAAAAACGTAGAAAGAACATTTATGTGCCTCAAATTCGACATGGTTTGTTCACGTGTTACCTCTCCAGTTCAGCTGTCAACTCTTCCTCAAACTTGCAGGCCAGGCGAGCTGCAGTCTGCTCCTTCCACTGAGCCATGCTCCTCTGAACCTGTCGGAGCTCCAGGTCTTTGGCCTTCAGCTGTTTGCGAAGAGATGCTGCCACTCCTCCTCCTCCTCCTCCTCCTCCCTCAGCTCCTCCATCACACATGTGAGCCCAGTTCAGACTGCTTAACTCCTCGATGTGCTCCTGCAGAAATATGACGGGACATTGCTGTAAGTGATGAGTTTTCTGTCTTTTTGCACTGAAATGACTAAGCTAGATGAGAGACAAAGGACTAAGCTACTTGACATTGTTTTTTATGCTTGACCTTTGTGGAAGGACTGCATTGATAATATCATAATTAGAATAGGTAACAACATTACTGTTACCAGGAAATGTTCTAGGCCTGTAACATCAAGCACTCTGAACCAAGTGATTCAAGCTTTATTTTTGTCGGTAAGTCATTTGGTCATCTGTAGCTAGGAAAGATCTAAAAAAATTTGCTCAAAACAAAGCTGTAAGATTAGCTCTCTGTGGTTCAATGCGTGTTAATGTTCTTCATATGCACAGATATCACTCATGGTTTACTGTAGAGAACAGATTACAATCTGGTCTTCTGATCTTCTACAGGAATGTCTTACATGACGAGAAACCACAGTACTTCTCAAGTAGTGCACAATAAAAACAAAAAAACATCCAGACCAAGGACAGATCTGCTCAAATCTACTGTAATTTAGAAAACCATTACAGGATGTAACCCTTTACCAAATCATGACATTCATGACATTAAAACAAATACCAGAGCCGCTTTCAAGAAAACATAACAATATGTATTACAGTTATCTGTATGAACAAAAACAATCTGATTTATGTTGTTTTTAGTGTCTAATGATATGGCAGTGGATTTTGTAAGTAATATGTTTTTGCGGAATATACTGTGAAAAATTGTTACAAACTTGTGATATAGGTGTTGGACCTCAGGAATACTAGCTCAATTTTTAGCAAATTAACTAATGGGGATTCTAATAAGCCACACAAACTGTGTAAATTTATACCTGAATGAGACGCTCCTTTAGAGAATCCAAGGCTAGGTCTCTCTCCATCCTCAGTTGTTGTCTTTGGATGCTCAACTCGCGCTCCTGAAAAAATATGAACTTGTATTTGTGTGTGCATTTGATGTGCTGTATTTGCAAACAGCAGGCTCTATGCAGTATACGCGGTATTAAATTATACCTTGTCGTTTCTCAGCTGCTCACTGGTTTGTTTCTGTGAATCAAGCTCCTGGTGTAGATGGTTAATCACATGCTTCAATTGCTCTCTTAGTGATCTCAGGTTTTTTAGAGCCTCAGCTGCTGTAGGACTGCACAATATGAAGGCATCGGGATTAGAAGCTATTAGCAAACACACCATGCTGTCTACAAAGTAATTACTTCTTTCTTAACCAGATATACATGTAATCCAGAGCAGGAATTGATTACCTGGGAGGTAGTTCCACAGAACTTTGTTTGGCTCCACTCTGCTCCACTAAGTCATGGAGATGCTGGCACTCTGCCCCCAGATCCTGGGCCCAGTGCCTCATCTGCTGCTCCAGCTCAGCTGTGACTTGGTTATGGCTCATCTCCCTTTCCTCTAGCATCATCTGGAGCCTGCCAGCCTCTTTTTCTGCCTGCTCGAGCCGCAGCGCTGCCCTGTGATTCTCCTGTGACCGCAGAGCACAGTCATGTCAGCACAACATGTCTTTATAGTGCAGGCAATCATACGACATGAACCCTCACAAACTGCAACAGAAACTCTGTCAACTGTTCTAGTTTCATATCAAGAATATTAAGAAATCCAAGTGGGGTACAGCATTGAAAAATACTAATGCCACGATTCCTCATTGCTACATATGTTATGAAACTGATGTTTGCATGTCTTCTTGTCTGATGTCAACACAAAGGGTCAGTGTTGCCCACAAATCAACCAGAAACTGTGTTTTACATGAGATATGGAGTTGGATGCAGTACAGTTCATGTGCAAAAGGAAATTCTTAACTCTTAGATGCATGTCAGTCAAATAAACGTGTGGTTTAGTTTTCTTGCAATATCTTTATAATAAGGTTTTTTTTACATGGTTTACAAGTTTTTGTTCCTCATTGCCAGCATGTATGTTGATAAGTGTCAATTTGGCAGTCACAAATATTTTGAAAATAATATAAAAGCACTATTTTAAGTGGTATTTAAATAATTTTGTTTTACATATGGATTACTGTGAATTTATACTGCCTTGTATACAAGTATACTGACATAGTCATGATAATTTAAATTATTTTTATTTTAGGAAGGGAAAATGTGGCACCACCTTTGAACTACCACTTGGATCTCCAGACCTTTTTACATGTTATAGAGGTGACTTTTATAAGTAATAAGCATTTGTTATATTTCCTTTGGTAATTTGTGTACAGTTCATCCCTTTTGTTTCACAAAATGCCTGTATTAACAAGGTCATTTTAAGTTTTTATTTTTCAAAACCTTGCCTTCATACAATTCCTTAAGACTTTTTGTACTCCTTAAGAACATCCATTGAATTTATGTTGCAATTTGTGTGAGATTGACCTTCACTTTTGGGTAAACTGCTTGGACTATTATGTGCCCACTGCAGATTGCTTTCTGTGTTTTATTTTGTTGCACCTGTGCCATCTGTCTGTGCAACTTCTGCAGCTCAGCTTGGTGCTCCTCTTTCAGTGATTTACAAACAACAGCCAGCAAAGACTCCTGCTCTCTCTGCTGTGCACAGCTTTCGTTCTCCAAATCCTGCAGTCTCTTACAGATCAAAAGAAAATCATGCAAAGACAGAATGAACATTTACTCTGATTTATTTAAGATGTCACATGTCATGGTTGCAAGTCACCCTTACTGTTTTTAGCTGCACCACTTTATGCTGAAGAGCCAGTGCTTTACTCTTCTCTCGCTGCAGCTCACTCCTCATGCTGTCCAAGTTCTTTCTATTCTGCTCCTCCAATATCCCACGGTGCACCTGCACAGCTTCCACTTTCTCTGCCTCACACTTCCTCCTCTCCTCCTCTATTGCTTTGTGTACCTGAATGGGAGCATACTGTGCATATCATGCAGTGTGTAGAAAAAGATGGCATATTTTAAGAACGTCAGAGTACCTTTGCCAAGGCTTCTGCACGCAGCTCCCCCTCATGGTTCTTTGCCTCCTGCTTCTGCTGCTCCAGAGAATCTCTGAGCTTCTTTACCTCTTCTTCTTTTAGCTGACAGAACAGGAGAGGATCACATCTTGAAAAGTAACCCTGTGGTGTGTTTTTCTTATTGTATACTGTATATATAGTGTTCACCAAATAGTTTATGTTGAGATAGTGTCAGTGGATTTCAAATAGTCAGGGAAACACACTGACCTGAATGGAACTTTTCAAGGACTCAGTAAGTTGTGTGAGAGACTGAGTGTGTTCTTTCTCCTCTTCAGTCTGCTTATTAACGTGAGGACATGACAGAACAGGATTGCTACATCATTAATTAAACTGTGATGATGGCAAGAATCCCAAAAATCAGTATTTTAATGATGCAGAGACATTTCTCACCTTTTGTATTTGCTGCTCAAGAGTCAAAGTCAAATCTTTCTTTTGCTGCTTCAATGCTGCCTCCTGAATTAAAGAATAACCCCAATTACTTGTGGCTTACATTAGAAAAAATGACTTGCAGTCAGTTTGCCTCAGCACTTACCATCATTCTATGGGCTTGGTTCTGAGCCTCTTTCAGTGCATTGCAGTTTTGTGTTTTCCGGTGTTGTAGCTCCCCCTTGAGTCCGTCTCTTTCTGCCTGTAAGGCTCCACGTTGCTCCTGTAAGTCCAGCAGCTGCAGCTCCTTCTGGGCCAACATCCTCTCCAGAGTTCCCACTCTGACCTTACATTCCCCCAGTTCCCTCTGTAGCTCGCCTACTTGAAACTCTACTGCCTGACAGAGAGAGATAATATTAGGCACAGTAAGAATTTAATAAACAGAGGAAAACGTGGATGCTGACAGTGTGCTGTTTGTTCAACAGATAACATTTTTTTCTTGTATAAATTAGAGTATGATGTCAATAGGTGCCACCTTGATCTGATCCTTTTTCTGCCTCTGTTTCTCCTCTAGAGCAGCACACCTGCTCCTCAGTGACCTTTCTGCCTCTGTGGCCCTCTGAAGCTCCTCACGAGTCTCCTCCAACTTCTGCTCCAAGATCAGACATGAACACATGTCCACATATGTTTTAAAACACAGACAGCAAAAAACAGGTACAAACAGGTTGAGAACCTTCTGCCACTCAAATTGACAGGTAGGTACACAGACTGACACAACAGCTTATCTGTGTTTTTTGATGCTGTGAAATGTTTGTTTACATTATTAATACAGTAAAATAGGTTTTATTTTTTCAATGAACCTGGGGGAAAACCTGACATATCTTCTTAACAATCTAACAATCAAATTTTTCTATAGTGAAGAAGCATTAAGTAGTAAAGTGTAACTATAAACAAACCCATTACTACTCTCCCATCTAAACACATCGATTTTATTTTTCTATTTTTATAATGTGAACACTACACCAGCTTACCACAGTATTATATTTTATTTTATATACATTAGATAATATTATATTATATTATTAGATAATTTACTTGAGTGTTTTTTATGCATATTGTTTGAGCATCAAACTGTTGTAATTACTTTAAACTGTTTTAATCTTGTTTTGTTTTATAATAGTCATTATAATTATTGATACAAATTGGCTTTAAACAGTACTTCTTGCATGGACTCAAGCTTCTCTCTTGCACGTCGCTGTTCAGCAAACAGTTCTGTTTTGGCGCTGTCCAGCTGTCTGTCCATCTCCTCCCTCTCCAGCACTGACATGACCACACTGGGCTGTTTGTGAATCAGTGAAGCAACAAGAAAGTACAGTATTAAGAAACAACCTGACATTAAAACATGTGAATGAGTCATTAGAGTCTGTTTACACTGACTCAGAGTTGTGAGCTCTCCTTTTATGTCTCTTACCTCAGGGATACAGGACTCTCTCTGCCTCTGCAGCTCATGCAGCTGACAACTACAACAAATTCATTGTTTCATTATTTTACAGAACTATCCTTTATACAGCACAGGATTATGTTGATGCAATGTGATGTTACTATACATATATAAATGCAATTAGTTTGGTTGTATACCTAATAGAGTCCTTCTCTGTCTCCAGAGTCCTCTTCATCTTCTCCATCTTTGCCGTCTCTACAGTCAGTCGCTCTAATTCCTGCAAGGCATGCTGGGACATATACCATTAACTGTGAGTATCAGAGAGTACAGAGTGATAAATTTCTCAGTATAAGCTGCTACACTTTACCTTCCTTCTCTGTTGAAGTTCAGAAAGGGAGAATTCAACATCTTTTAACAGAGTCTTCTTCAACTGTAGTGTCTTCTCCTCTTCCTCACATTTCTAAACCAGACACACAAACCAGTTATGTGACGTTTCATACACATGTATACATTAGAATTTATACAGTTGACACAGACACAGTTCTCAAATTATACTTAATATTGAAATTTTATTATAGAGTATTAGGGCAACATTAAGATTTTTTTATTTAGCTTATTTGAGAATAAAGTCAGAATGGTATGGTTCAATTTCATTCTTAAAATGTAAAATTAAAAAAGACATCCCTCCCTGATTTACTTTTTCTTATGCCTAGCACTAACAATGAAAGTACAATTTAATTCTCAGCATTTCGACTTTATTCTTGACATTTTGACTTTATTCTTGAAATGCATAATATAATAAAAATATTCCTCCTCCTTTTTCCCACTTATGCCTGGTCCTAATATTCTTGCACTGAATTGAAATGGGATGTTATTACCAGATACTTTCCAACACAACAGATAATGGCAAAGATGTGTTCAACACACACTAACAAATGCTGGAGAAATTGTGGGGCACAAATAGGCAATCATTTCAACATATTCTGGTCATGCTCTGAACTAAGACCGTTCAGGGAAAAGGTATATCGAAGTCTTAGAAAAGTATTTCATGCTGACATCCCTCAAGACCCTCAGATCACCTTATTAGGGGTAAAACCTGAAGGCATAGAGCGAAGAGCTGCAAATTATTTATTGCAGTTCTTACTAACTGCAGCAATGAAATGTATTACAATTAACTGGTTAAAGACTGAACCACACAAATACAATTTGGGGATCTGAGATATCTATGAGTTGGAGAAGATAATCTACTCTCTAAGGTTATAAAACAAACAAAATTTGATAAGAAAGGGAGTCCTTCATTGAGATTATTAATGAAGTGATAACCCTAACTCACCTATCCTTCTAACCCCTAGCAGATAGATGTGTGGATTTATAGGTATTTAGGTCAAATTGTTTAGTATCTTTGTGTTTTTGTGTTTATTTTTTTCTGTTTTATCTTATTTTACTGTTCCATTGATCTCGTTATGTTTTACTTTTCCCTATGTTACTATGTCATTTAACAAAAACTGTAATGATAACATGATTTCACTGAGAATAATAATAAAAGTTCTAAATGCACTGATACTAAAATACATTGGGAGACTCATTCTCACTTGTCGGAGTGAGGAGAGCTGCTCTTTCATCTTGACCCAATCAGACTGCATCTTCTCTGATGTCCTTCCAGACCTGCATCTCCTGCTCCAGTGATTAATTTCCTCATCTGTGTCCTTGTCGTTGTCACCCAAAGAACACACAAGTCTGTGATACACAAGCATGCACAGTGTACAAGTCATTTTAAAATCGAACACAGCACTGACAAGAAGAAAGAATGAAAATGTTTTTAAATGTTCTTCCACTTGGGTTACCTGTAAGTTTCTCTTTTATTGCGCTGTGCTTTACGGATAAGAGGGCTTCTGTTTTGTACATTTCCATACAAGCATCTCTGGCCTTTGAAAACTAGAAAGGCAAAGTCAATATAATATAAATTTAAATATAAAATTAAGATTAATTTGTTATTTTTATTACTGTGGGCTCATAAAGGAATACAGAGTCAGTTCTTGTGCTTTACCTGATGTAGACTGAGGTTCACTTTCTTCCTGTGTGGGTGTGTCATAGTCACTCTGGTTGGTAGAGTAGTCATCCAAGTTCGTGACAGACTGAATGAGAGAGCGCCATCCTGGAGAAGGGTCACACAAATTATGTTAACTGTTATTGTAAAATGTATTTGTTTCATGCATGCAATTACATTTCTTGTTAAATTTGTTACAGTTATTGAGATATGATTTTTTTTTTACTGAAATAATTCTTTTAATAGTAATTTAAGGGAGTATACAATATACTATACATATATTCATTAATATCTAAAATGCAATTCTAATCATGCTAAAGACATCATATCTGCTACACAGGTGCAGCACCACCATGTGGTGGGTTATTAAGAATTTTAGGTTTTGACTAATAACACATGGACATTAGGTGTAGAAAAAAATGTTTTTGTACAGCAAGTTCCTTAAGGATATAGACCGTGGGTATAAAATTGTCCACCACTGTGGATTTTTTTAAAGACATTTTTTGCTTCTTTTGCCATGTTTCATCTTTGTACATATCACATTTAAATGAACTCTTGAGTGCTAATTTGGATTGCAACTAAATTTGTGAATGTTACAGTCATGTTGGGATAATGGAATCACAGTTTCCACTCGATCTTTTACTTCAAGTTAAGAGAATTTGAAAACAGGTTGGTTTTAGCTCCACTGCCCATGTTAGATTTTGAATGCTGCTGCCCAAAGGAAAAAATGAAAACCTCTGAGAAACTATCTGGCCACTATCTGATCCAGTAGCTCAAAATGTAGTAGAACTGCATGCAAGTTGAAGGTAGTGTGTTTGATCCTTATGAGGCTCAGTAAATTTTGAAGGCCAGCATCCAAACGTAAAAGTGAAAACCTCTGAGAAACACAGTTCAGCTGTCTGGTGCAGTGGTTCAAGCTGTAAGACATCTGCTTGGGAATTAGAAACTCCTGTGGTGTGTGTTCAATTCTAATGAGGCTCAATAAATTTTGAAGGCGGGTGTCCAAAGGAAAAAGTGAAATCCTCAGAGGAATAGGTTATAACTATCTTGTCCATTAGCTCTAGTTATAAGAAGACTATCTAGATATTCGAGCTGAAGTGTTTGATTCCTGTGAGGCTCAGTGAATTTTGACGGCTGATTTTCAAATGGAAAAGTGAAAACCTCTGAGGACCAGTCTTCAACTGTCTTGTGTGATAGCTCAGGTTGTAAGGAGACAGTATATAGGTTCTGAGGTTGTGTGTTCAGTCCTTATGAGGTTCAGTGAATTTTGACGGTTGGTGTCCAAAGAAAAAAATGAAAACCTTTGAGACAGACAGTTCAGTTATCTGGTGCAATAGCTCATGTTGGAAGAGGGCAGCTCTGGCATTTGAGATTGTGGGTTCAATCCTTAGAGCCCTCAAATGACTTTTGAAGGCGAACACCCAAAATGAAGACTTAAATGTGCTCAGAGAGAAGTATTCACTGTCAAGCGGACTTGGTGGCATAGTGGGATTGTCTGTAGCCGGAAGAAGGATGATGGTGCAGAATCTGGTTCAATACCTGCCTGTGGGCAGTACCTGGAGATAAGGGAGGAAGCTGTGTGCCTTCCTGAATTTCTGGAGACACACTGGACAAAGTTTTTTCTTTACTGTTGGAAGAATCACAAATGCTGCCTGCTTTATTGGGGACCACATAGTAAGTGTGTCTCTTACCAAGACACTTGTTTGGTTAGACATTATGTTTACATTGTTGATCTATAGTCCCTATAGTTTCTCCATAGGGATGTGCATGACATATTGAAGCATGGCACCAACAGCTCAACCCTGTGGCCATTAATAAAACAGCATATCTCTTGAACCTGTTATTTAATTACCACTGAGTCTGATTTTGTTTCTCTTGTGCAGTCTCTCACCCGGCCGCCTGTGAATATGCTGCCTGACTTGCTCTGTGCAGACTGAGTCAAGGTCACTGTCAATGGACACGGTGTCAAAACTCCACACAGGTACTCCTATAAAAGAAACAAGCGGCCTATAATTAGTGTTTGTATTGAATAAATGTCCAGGAGGATTAGCTAGACTGTGTTGGAAGATGCAGTGTAATCTGTGTGTGGTACCTGCCAAGCACCTGGCCTTAGGAGAACGACTGTTGTTCTGCTGCAGTGTCTCATGTTCCGTTACATCCTCTGTTCTGTGAGACACTGAAAGAGGAGAGAGACGAAACAAAGGAGGACAGGAATAAAAGTGTAGAGTCAGGTTAGTGTGCTGTAGAGGTCACAATAAAAACAACCTACAATACAATAGTGTTCTAACAAATACTACAAAGTACTGTTCTTGGGGATTAAGATTTTTTTCTTTTGAGTGCCACTTCACAAAGAAAGGATTCATTCCCTTGCAAGCTGGAATGTGTTCCACAAATTTAATTGTAATTAGGTGTATAAAGTTGACAGTTGACTCTGTTATGGACAAATGTGTTGATTAAGAGGACACCGTGACATGACTTTGGTTCTAGAAGAAAGTTCACAGTCTTTAAATCATTTAACAAACAGGTTTCAGAGGGGATCCAGATTAAGGGAACCCTGTCCAGTTCATCACTTTTATTCATTTTATATACAAATGACTATCAAGATTTGTCCTTATGCCAGTGACTGTCATTGTGAGCCCCATCCTCAATGAATTTGCTAATTGGTGTGGGCAGTCTTTCCTCCAAATAAATGTGAAAGAAAGAAGAAGTAAGTAATGTTTCATTATGTTTTTTAGAGGAGGCATCTTCCCCCTGCCCCTGCCTCATGTGAGATTAAGGCACTGTCCTGAACAATAAGCTTAATCCTGATACAGATATTATATGTAAAAAGGCAACAGAAGTTGCAAAGTTTTAATGTGGACATGACACATGATAATCTTAGTCTTGTGAAATATGAAACACCCTAGCATTCAAAAATGAGTGCTGCAGTCTCAAAAGTGAGTTGGAGCCATAGACTGTTATCGGGACACTGAACATACTCGAGCACAATACACGCACAACATTATACTTTCACAATAACAAGCAACAGTTTATAACTGTTATTTGTCTGTTGAGGTGAAGCTAAGCCTGTTATCCCACAAACAAAAGCCCACTGCTTCAAAAATACACACCCTGGAGTTCAGTGACTGCCAGACTCCATTAACCTACAGCTCAATTTAAACATCTACTCCTTCTAAAAGATTTTTAATGATCGCTTATATCTCATAAACAAACACTTGTTCAGTGAACAGTCTGTAGTAATTTTAGCTCTATGTAAAAGGAATAAATGTGAAATGGGCAGTGTAGCCAAAACAAAAACAGATGTTCTGCACCAGAATAGAAATTTCAAAGGCCAACGTACAGGCTGTAGTGTCTTTCAGTAGTTGGTATTTAAATTCAGCATGCTTCCTAGCATGACATCATGTACAAAGCTACCAGAACAGTTTCAAAGAAAAAGCTAACACATACACACTTATTTCATGTGGAATGGAGTAGGTGTGCAGTGTTACCTTTTTCTATGATGGCAATGACAAATTATGGTCATTTTATTAAGTACAGAACAAACTAGTAAAAATCGTTAAGTGGTGCCATAAGATTACTGGTACTACTCTTAATGACATACACCCGGATGACGTGAGGGCCATCTCAAAGGCACAGTGTTGGAACCTCATCCTGTAAATTTTGAGTTCCATGTGTCTCCAGCAGGACGGAGATTTACTCTCCCAAAAGGTAGCCCTAATAGAAACAGACTGTTCTTTGTTCCATCTGCTCTTGGTTCTTAAACAAACTATAACTGATCCATACTGAGAGTATGGGAGATATGAATCCTGTGTGTATGATGCACTGTATACATTTGTGTTGAACTACTGTCTGTAAAGAACATCACTCCTCAGGGACATTAAAGTCTTACTCTACTCTAGGAATCATGCCTTGGAGATCCATGCCAAATTAAATGGCAATCTGTCAAGTAGTTGTGGAGATAACTTGACAGACAGATGTATGACTTTTCTCTTAATCCTCATGTGTTCACACTAGGGGCAATAATGAAAATTCTGTGCATGTTTGACAGCTCTTTGTCTCCCAAGAGTTTGCAAGAGAGAGAATACTCACTGCTGCCATCCGCACCAAGCATCTGTGGTGTGTTGTATCTCTCTCCAGCTCCTGCTTTCTCAATAACTTGTGATGTATTTACTCCACTTCTGTCAGAAAGACATTTCTCCAGCTCCTTTCTTTGATATGTCATGTTTGAGTGGGAATAGAGAACAGTCTCTGTCTCTTTACTGCTATTCCCAGTCGTCATCATTCCTCTTCTGTCAACATTAAGAGCACTTTGTCCCCTTTGTTCACTCTGGGAAGTTTCACAGTCAGATATCTCTGTCCTGTCTACCTCTGTTTCTTTATCTAGTAGCTGCGTATTACTCTCTGGCAACACCATTTCAACCATCTCGTCCCTGAAGCGTCTGAGAAAGTCCTCAGTACAGATGCTGTCTGAAGGAGGGTGGGTCTCTTCGGCCATTCTTCCCTCCTTACAGGTGTCTCCAAGCAGCCTCTCGAGCCTCCAGATGACCTGCTCCCTCTGAGACTCCATTTCCTCTTTGTCTCTTGTCCTTCTGTCTAACTTCTGTTTAGTTTCCTCAGGAGGAACAGGATCTTCCCAGCAGCCCAAGGTTCTCTCTGGGGAATGAGCAAATATAGTGCATTTGGTCCTAATCAACACTTTCATATGAACAAATATTACCTAGTTTGGACACTTACTCTGATATTACTGGTTACACCCCTGCTTTTTTTGTGGTTTATTAATTTGGCCTGTTTCTCATTGTGCTGTGTTCTATGTTGTAATTTTACTTAATTTTCATATATATTTTGTGTGAATCACTTTGTCACTGTGTGTTTTAAAAAGTGTTATATAAATAAATCTTTCATTTGTTTAAAGTTAGGCACACACATTATGTTGACCAAATACCTGGTCACAAGCAGCAATTAATATTTGTGTTACTGCAATCTCTTTCCTCACAATATCCTACAAAAAGAGAACCTTTTAAGGGGATATTGGCTTAAAAACTGAAAACATAGTTTTTCCTGTAATGATACTGAAATGGTTTTTGTTAAGAAAATTTCCTAAATCATCCTGTCTTACGCTCATATATTTTGGTAAATATGTAATCACAAACTATAAAAACTAAAGTACAAAGCAAAATAAAATGTTCATACCAACAAAAAAGAGAGAAACAAGCAAACAATACAAAAGAAACAAAAAGAGTGACTGATATTAAAATATTACCTGATGTTTGCTCCATTGTTGGAGTGTGTATCAACTCAAGACAAGACATGGGAGTGTCATTTGTCTGAGTAGTACTTCCAAGGCCTGTGTCTTTGCTCACAGATTGACTCCACCTGAGAGGAGCTATAAAAAAAAAAATCTAAGTAAAAAATAATTATCTCCTGAAAAAAAATATCCAAATTTGGTTTAAGGTGTGTGTTATGACATAAATTACCTGCATCACTGCAATCAAGTTCTTTGGAAACTGCCTGACATTTGCGGGGCTGTACCTGCATTCATTAGTCACACTTAGTAATAAGTAAAAGTAGCAATACTACAGTGTAAAAGTAAATACAAATAACGAATAAAATGTACATTTTGTATTAATATTTTAAATCTGGAAAGTAACTTAAGTTATCAAATATATGTATTTGAATAAACAAATATAATATTTGCCTCCAAAATGTAGTGAAGTTGAAACTAAACAGACAGAAATCAGAGACCTTCAGCTGACCAAGCTGAGCATCAATAGCATCCAGCAGAAGGTCACAGTGGTCCAGTTTGAGAGGTGGAGAGTCCAGTCCAAAAACACTGCTACTGTCATTGAGATCTATGATTGCAGACAAAAGGGTCATTAAGGGTGGTTGCAAACACAGTGAGATATACAAGGTGTAAAAAATATATATAAACAGAGTGTTTATAAAAGCTCAGACCTCTGTAAAGCATCTCATCTGTCTCCTCTGCATGTCTCTCTGTTCTGACATGGCCTCTGTCAGACATGTCCTACTGCTGAAGACAAACATGCAGACATTAAGGAGCACCATACAGACACAACATCCCCAGTGTCCACCAGTGGTTCAGGCTGACTGGGCAGTCATAAGGAGTGGGGGGTTTATGTTGCTCAGTTGTCCAGGAGACCAGGACAATTTAGCTTGTTAGCAAGCCAAACTGATCTCTTTTCTCTGAGGGGACCATAAATTCCTGTGTCCTTCCTGTCTCACCCACTCCTCAAAATGAACACCGAGTACAAAGTCTGTCCACTTTAACACGATGGTCCAGACTTCCCCTCAAATGTATAGCTAGCTGTGACTGAAGTGCTTAAAAGCTCATGTCAGAAGTATTAAAGACTATTTTTCTTATCCCAACCTACTCAGAACTACTTTGTTTTTAAGGATTTACCATTAGTCAGTTTTAGATTTTAAAAGGGGACAAGCAGAGTTATTGAACACCACTTGTGGACTAATATGTCCAAAAACACATCACTAGGTTAACCTGAATCACATTACCTAAGCTAGTCTGCCTGAAACTCCATTATGATTTAATGTAACTACATATAACGTTAGTCGGGCTATATAAAGACAAACAAACACCACATTTACAATTCTTAAATCGTTCCACCACCACTGTACAGCCTCAAACAGCTACAA
>JAJHUR010110028.1:1625-29201 GCA_027495735.1 Lutjanus campechanus | reverse complement strand
GCACATGAACAAAACTATATACAAAGCACTATAAATGTCAATAAAGTAATAATTTACATAATAATTTACAAGTAAATGATGCTGTAAAAGTATTATTACTTAAATATAAATAATGTACGCACTGTACTGCTTGTTATAATTTCAAATGGTTGACTTTATTCTCGACATTGTATTTCGACTTTTTTCTCAACATTGTATGTTGACTTTTTTCTCGACATTTCGACTTTTTCTCGAAGTGCATGATGAAAAAAAAAATCTACCTCCTCTCATTTTTTTTTCTCATGAGTGGCCCTAATACTCTTCCGTAGGTTGAATGACAGAGGAGCAGCGGAGAGCTGTAGTGGGCGTGCCGTCACTTTTGGCTGTGCGCTCTGAGATAAAATACATCTGGTTTCAGTAGAGCCGCAGCGACCATGACGACAGCTTCGAGATAGCGACGGGTAACAGGTAGTCTTACTGGGCCACGTTTCACTCAGTATTTCATACTTGCTCCATTGTCCGACAGCAGAAACAGAAAATATGTGAATGAGAAAAACTTAATTAGGAATTCAGCTCTACACTCTAAGAAATTTCCCTGTTAAATTACAGTAAACTACTGGCAGCTAGAGTTGCCAGTAGTTTACTGTTATTCTACAGTTTCCCTACTGTAAACTATAACAACAATTTATTACTGTAAAAAATATTACAGTTCTGTGCTGTATAAAATGTGTTTTACAGTAACATACTGGCAGCTACAGTTGCCAGCAGGAAACTGTTATTTTAGTGTTCCCACTGTAATCTCAATAAACAGTTTATTACTGTAAAACAAAACTGTTACATTTCAAAATAAAACACCCTAAAAATTGCTAAAAATGGCTCAAACAAGAGACGACTTTACAACATTGATATTTTATTAAATTTTGTGCAGTATCAAACACATTCTGTGACTGACATACCAACAAACTAAATACATTTTTGTAAAATCCAACCATAAAAACAAAATGCCTTATGCAGAACATTTTCTCTGGAGCTGGAACGAACTATACTGAACATAACACAATGCTGAGGCTTGTTACCTTAAATTGACAGCATGGACATCTGGCTGGAGTGTGGACTACTTCTCTAGGAACGTGAGGTCCTCTGTGTAGGTGTCTTTTGGGCTGCATAAAGCCCCACTCAAAGTCCATAGGTTGTTTATAAGGGTAGCCACATGGATTCACAGTTTCTGGACCAGCTTCCCTGTCTTCTTGGACACCACCTTCCCCTAGCTGGCCTCAGGATTAGTACCGACGCTGCACCTAAAAGTGTAATAAAACAGAGAAAGTACATAAGATATTTGGTGTGGTATGTAAAGGTTTTTGTATTTAATACAGGACCCTATCACATGCACAAAATAATTTTTTTTTTAGCAACATAATACATCCTACAAAGAGTTTTTATTGAAATAACCCAACAACGAAGGGTAAAAATGAGCCTTGGCCCCTTACATAGATTTTTTTATGAAATCAGTGGTAAATTACATTAGTTAAATGTTAATGCCCAAGCTAGCACTCTCAACTTTACCAATTTGATTGCTTAAAGTTGTAATCCTGTGGCCCTGAGAACCAAATAAATCGACACATTGTGTGGTATAACAAAAATTTCTGAAATTATGTACACTCAGCAACTACTGCTAGCTAGCTACTGCTATGCTACCTAACTTCAACTGGAAACATTTGTATTGAGTTTGGCCTTGCAACATGCGGCTAACACAAATAAACAAGTAAAATCAAGCTGTAATTTCACCACAAAAAGGCAATATAATCTAAATTCAACACAAAATGTGACAACAGGGTGATAATTACTTTGATAAGATCACAGTTACCTTGTCAAATAAACCACAGAAGCAGGATGGAGCGATGTGCAGTGTTTGTAGACAAGGACGAAAGCAGCAGACGCCCTTCCGTTCACATGCTGTAGGGTCTGAGTCCAGGTGAAAATAGTCTTCTTCAGTTTCTTCTTTTCTTATCACTCTTCTCACTATTTCAAATAATAATCACTTATCTTCAATATTTTAACTCTATGTTTTAACTTCTTTGAGTTGAATTTGTGCAAAATGAGGTGATGGGACTTGATGCCACATGATTTTGCTCAGAACAGAGTAATGGAAAAAGAAAAAAATACTGTATAATACCGTAAAACTTTACAGTAACTTGTTGTTAATACTTGGCTCCTTGAAAGCATCAACATTTACAGTATTATACTGTATTTACAAAAAACAGCACAATACTGTACAAAATTTCCTGTTTTTCTACAGCAATTTGTTACAGTGTACTGTTTATGTGCACAGAGAGCAGAGCTCTGACTTTTCATGCAGTTTTTAGCTAGCTACTTTGCGATGAAAGTAATTTAGATGTCAACATCCAAGTGAGATCTTATATATGCATGAGTGAGATGCACACAGACCACAGCGAAGAGGCACACCCCTTAGCCTAAATGAGGAAAGAAGGCAGTGAAAACTGAAGACTTGCATGTTATTTGAACAATGTTGTTAGCATAAATGAATGGGATTCAACATGGCTAAATTATTAAATAGAACAAGTATAAAGTGATAACCATAAATTTATAATAGTAAGACACTACATAAAAGCCAGACTAAAAAGATAGCTAGCAAACAATATTTGTCTGAGAGTTAGAAATAAATATATTTCAGGTTCAATATGATACTGTGGTGCTAGCTAGAGATATTAGTCATCAACCCTGAATCTTGTTTCGTAAATGACTAGAGTAACCTAAAATGACCAGGATGCAATGGCTGAGCGTGCAGTTGATGAAACCCTGCCAAAAGACTTAATCCAACACTGCAAAGGAGCAAGAATGAGGTATAGTACCTCAAGGATGAAAAAAAGAAAAAAGAACAAACTGCAAATGAGAAGAAAAGAACAGACCTCCACCAAGACATAGAAAATGTCAAAGCAAAACAGAGAAGAATAATGAAAAGCAGTGAGATGATGCAGAAAGAGGCAGACAAAATGGCAGTGAATGCAGAAAAAAAACAGGACTTCACATTACTGTCCAAATCCAATGCTTATCGCAAAAGTGTGGCTGAGAAAAAGGAAGAGCTACAAGCTCTAGCATAAACACTGAAAGACCTGCAGGAGAGTGTCAAGAGGGAGAGGAATAAACATTGAAGTAATTTGGTTAAATGTACAAAATATAAGGTACAATTGTAGAAAATAACACTTCTCCAAAGCTTGGGGGTGGAATTTATTAGTGTATGTTGTGATAACTTGACTCATACTGTAGCAGCTGAAAAAGTCCTGAAAATGTCCTGGAAAAGTCCTGGAAAATAATTTCAAGAAAAGAGTGGGAACCCTGATAAAAACCTTCAGTTTGTTCCCTTATCCTGTTAGTAAAGTGTGTAAAATGACTACTGTTCAATGATTTCATGTACCACTTCACTTCATCCACACAATAAAGTTATTTGAGCAGAATCACAACTATTTAAAAGAGAATAATGTATTTCTCATTGATTATGATCAAGATAATTCCAGTTTTATTTTACAGAGGTGGCAAAACACATTCTGTACTAAAGAGGTTCTGCTTCAACTCCTTTACTCAAGTAAAAGTTAAAAAATACAGGCTCTGAAATATACTCCCAAGTATAAAGTAAAAAGAAGAAAATATACAGAAGTAATGAAATTCTCAAAAATTTCTGACTTATTTGATGAAGTTCAGCTTAATTGCTGCGACTGTGAATCCCACAGGACCTGAATGCACGGGATCATTTGACGCAGTTAAGTTGGAGATTGTAAGGATAGCATGGATCTGGAAATTTTACAGCTTTATACATTCAGTCGTGTCTCAATTAGCAATTAGTTTTTAGGTTTTACTGATTAGTGTCAATACAATAATTGACACAAAAGCATCCAAGTCCATACAAACCTCTCACAAAACCCAAACATACCGTAGTAGCCTTATAGTTTGCAAAAACAAGAAAAAAAATTCTTCATTTTATTTCAAATGTATAACTTATAGTAGTCACACCAGTGAAATGACGGATTGCATGAATTTTTTTTAAACATCATCTTATCAGCCTAAAAACACATTCACTGCAGGAAGTCATGTCAAAGCTTCACTGAGTTCAGCAGGAAAGACACATTTAAATATCACGCTATGCCAGTTCGTTCACAGGAGTCACACCCTCTAACAGTTATGCTGCATTTAGGTGACATGGGAAAGGTGGTAGACAAAAGTTGACACTTTACAATCCAAATGACTGGTGAATTTGTCAGTAAAAAGGATCTCCCGTGATAGGGAAATATAATTGTGCGTATATTTACTCACTTTATGATACTGTTTTTAATCCACCTCATACATAATAATAATAATAATAATAATAATAATAACTTTATTTATATAGCACCTTTAAAAACTGAGTTTACAAAGTGCTTTGACAGACAAAGCAGAAGGGCACAACAGCAGAATACCCAGGAGTCAAAATAAGTCAAAATAATACAGAGGGCCAAACAAGCTAAAAATTTAAGTAAACAATACACAAGCAAAGACACTAAAACATAGAAAGCAACACAACACAGAGAGATACGAACAGTAGAACTAGAAAAACAAGACACTAAGAATAAATTTAAATATGTTTAAATAGAGGGCAGGGATAACATTGAAGAGAACATAACATTAAAATATTAAAAAAATATTAAAAATATTAAAGAGACAACATCACATAAAAGCAAGTCTATAAAAATGGGTTTTAAGAAGTGATTTAAAAGATGTTACTGATTCTGCGAGCCTTATCTCCTCGGGCAGGTCATTCCAAAGTCAAGGAGCCCTGATGGAGAAGGTGCGATCGCCTTTAGATTTAAGCCTCGACTTTGGAACAGCCAGGAGACCACGGCCCAAGGATCTAAGGCTGCATACTGGCTCATAAGTGGTTAACATGTCAGCTATGTAGCTATAGGGCTAGACCCATCCGGGCTTTAAAAGTGATCAGTAAAATCTTAAAATCAATTCTAAAACACACAGGAAGCCAGTGGAGTGAAGCCAGGATTGGGGTGATGTGATGTCGTCTGTTAAAACCAGTGAGAAGCCTAGCTGCTGCGTTTTGGACCAGTTGGAGGCGGGAGAGTGATTTTTGGTTTATGCCGGACAGAAGTGAATTACAATAATCGAGTCTGGAGAATATGAAAGAGTGAATGACTGTCTCCAGGTCGGAGTGTGGGAGCAGTGGTTTGATTCGTGAAATGGTGCGTAAATGGAGGAAACAGGATTGGACAACTTGTGAGATCTGAATCAAATATTACTCCGAGATTTCTGGCAGTGGACTTGACATTTGTGGACAGGGGACCAAGGCTATTTTCGATGGGAATGTTAGAATTGGGTGGAGTGAACAGTATGATTTCTGATTTGGAGTTGTTAAGTTGAAGGAAGTTCTGAGCCATCCAGCAGTTTATGTCGTTGAGGCAGTCTGACACAGCAGCTAGGCTTCCTGGTTCATCTGGTCTCAGGGGCAGGTATATCTGTGTGTCGTCCGCATAGCAGTGGAAAGATATATTGTGGCGCTGAATAACCTGGCCGAGCAGGAGCATATAAATAGAAAATAAAATTGGGCCTAAAACTGAACCTTCCGGTACACTACAGGCAATCTGGGCTTTAGAGGATGTGTGATTGCCTGTGGTGACCGCAAAGGTTCTATCTAAAAGGTAGGAATAAAACCAGCTAAGTGCAGTGTCTCTAATGCCAACCCAGGTTCTAAGACGGTCGATTAAAATGGCATGATCAACAGTGTCAAATGCTGCACTTAGGTCTAAAAGAACATGATTACCATAAAATTTGTATAACTATTCCACAGTACACTGACCCTCTAGCAACCCTCCTCTACTTGCACTGTTGCAAGTGCACTCCTCCTGCTCCTCCCATTCAAAATCAACACTTATCAGAGCTCTGCAAATCTGAGCTTCAGCAGGCTCGGATACTGTGCCAGCAAGGAAGGAAGGAAGAGAGAGACAGAGAGAGAGAGAGAGAGAGAGAGAGAGAGAGAGAGAGAGAGAGAGAGAGAGAGAGAGAGAGAGGAGGTCAGGAGGTGGAAGGAAACCTTGTAGAATAGGAATTAGCTGCCCAGTCTCTTGGGAGCATCAAAGGAAACAACACATCGTTGTAGCAGAACATAGTCATCAGGTAAGTATTTGTGTGCACTGTTTTAATTTATCAACAGTAAAAGATGTCCTTTTTTAAAAAAACTACTTTAAAAGTTTCTTTTAAAGTTTCTATGTATACATTTTACATTAAGTAAAGTATCTGTACCTTCTTTTCATGCTGAATGCAATATAGAACTGGTTTATTAAGTATACTAGAGCAGCAATTAGCTACAAAGTAACTAGTGTTAACAGAACAGTTAATAAAAAATATTCAGTTAGCTCAATGTGTTTCATAAAAGTTTCAGCTCACTTTGACCTTTGTGTAACAGATTTTTAATCTATTCTTTTTTATTTATCTCAAACCTAAATGAGCCAGTGTGGATAACCATTCTCTAACATCATTGGCACAATCAGCTGCAAGATAACCTGCAAGCATGCTAACTCTAAACAGAAAGATTGTGTCCATTAATTGGAAAATGCATTTCCTGCAGCCATATTCTGACAGCTAAAACAAACTGCGAAGCTTTGCTGAAAATTTAGAGCTGTGAAATGAATTACATGAAAAGCCCTAACACATTTCACAGCAGAAAAAGTTGGAGGCTGAACTGCATGAGTCACTAATAAAGAGAACAATAAAGGAATAACACATTTATTGCTGGGATGGACTATTTATATTCATCCGAATTATGAAAAACATCTGGCAAAAAGTATGCAGCAGGAGCTTGCAGTGACTCATGAGCACTAGCAGAGCAAATAGTTTGACATTCAGGCTCCTGTTTGAGTGTTATTTCCCTCCACAGGAAAGGAAAAGGAGTTGCTTGGCGAGATAAGGGATTCTACTCTCAGTCTTCTACTGAATGATCACACCGCTACAGCTTGATGTACTTGGACTTGATTTTTTTGAGTGTCTCCCAGAGATAAATTTTCCTTGCTTAAGGTATGTGACTTTCAACAATTCAGCATTTATTTATGTTTAATGATTCATTTTTATCTTTGTGGCACTCCAGGGAAAGAAAACTCTCGATGGTTGCTTACAGGCTTGTCTGAACAAAGTTTCTGAGTAACAAATCAGATCATTCCATTTCTGCCGTCATGGAACTTTTTATTCAAGTTTGGTCCTGCAGTGCTTGTCTTTGATTTCTGTTTCACACATGTGTGCAGATAGAGGACAAGAAGAGCCCCTTAAAATGTCGGACAAAAGAAATGTGCTTCTTGCTGCAATCGTTTTCACAGCTCTCTACTGCAAAGTAAGTATTTTTCTCTTACAAATAGTCATTCAAAACCTGTTGTAATGTAATGTTGAAAAAAATCTCTGTAACACCTTATTTGAAGGGGTGTGCACAAGACTGTCATGACACTGTTATGAACATAGAGGAGTCTTTATAAATGTTTATGATTTTTACATTACGGGTCATTAGATCAGTTATTTTTAATGCAAAGTTGACATTCTTTGAGATGTCTTCGTCATGACAAACTTAAAGACTGTTTAGCATTACATTACATTACAGCGTGTGACGACTATTTTCCTGACTTTTCCTTACCTCAAGTAAAGTAACGCCAGTTTGAAGACAGAGGAGAGTACTAAGGTGATTTACAGATTTAACTGATGGACGGATAGCTTACTTGTTGCTAAAGTAGAGTACAGTTTTAATGTAATGTTAAAACATAAAACCCAATTTTTTTCTTTTTTATCTTGAGTAACTGGATCATGACATCTGGATTCTTTTTTTAAGTGCAATAATCATAAACATCCAAAAAGACTCATGTTCATGCTAGGTGTCATGACATGGTTATAACAGTGTAATGGCACACCCCGCCAAATGAAAAGTGTGGGAAAAAAGTAAAAATTTCTTCTCTTGAGACTGTGTTTTAAATACTATACTTAAAGGTGACAGGGGAACAACTGCTGGAAGTAGGCCCAGATGTTGATCATGTTGTGGACTATATGTACGATGGATGCCGTGACCAGGCCATGAAGAAGTTTATCCATTCAGGCTTGTTAAATCAAGAGCTACAACGCAGTAAGGAATTCCAGGATGCATGGAATGCAACTACTAAGTGTTCAAAGATGATCCCTAACGGAATAAAGGAACATACTACTGCACTTATGACATATGCCGAGGGGAGAAATTTTATCAAGACCTTTAACGGTGAAGTGGAGACACAGGGTGGAAATGTTAGTACCTATGAAGAAAACTTCCATTTCAAATCTCTCCACTTCCTGCTCATGGATGCAATAATGCTGCTGAATCCAGATCCAGAGGAGTGCAAGACTCTGCATCTTCTCTCAGAAAAGTCTTACAGACACATGAAAAATGGCTCTAAGGTCAGATTTGCAGGCTTCACCACAGTTCGTCTAAGCTATAGTTTGTTAAAGGAGGAGACCGATCTGGACGAACTAGTCATTTTTAATATCACTTCTTGCTTCTTTGCCAACCTGGGAAGCAACATTTGCAAGAGTAACGATGATGAAATACTCTTATCTCCAGCTGAACTGTTCACCGTGGAGAATGTAAAACAAATAACTGAAGACGACACTCAACACACCGAGATCGTTTTGAAACATTCAAAAGTGGACGGGTCACCTATCTGTCACATTTTTTCACGGTAAGACTCACATCCTCTTGACTCAGTTCAAATATTTTGCTCAATCCTGTGATGATCAACAAACCGTGAGTTTGTAATTCTGAACTTAAATGTGATCAAAACTGTGATCTCTGAATGTTAATTAATGAAGAGTGTCAAACATTTGAAACAGATACAAAAACTAAACTGCATATAAATCTGAACAGCTCTTCACCCAAAATAGCCCCTTAAAGGACAACTTGGGGATATTTTTAACCTGACTTCATTACAGCTGGAGGAGATCATGCAATGTGTCATGTGCCACATGCATATGTGTGTGTGTGTGTGTGTGTGTGTGTATGCCTGTGTGTGCCAGACCAACAGGGCTGGAGTTTGTCCGCAACTAATCTTGCATATTTATGGACCAATTAGCCTAAAATTTTGGAGGGTATGTTTACGACTTTAAGCTGGAGGACCTCTTGTCATTGCAGTGATTCACAATTTTTGAATACCCTTGATAAACTTATCTATATGTAGCCTGTATATAAATTATACTGACTCCTCACTCCTCTTAACCTTCCAGTAATGGCCACAAGTCATCTACTACTGCTAGGCTAAAACAAGGCTTACCTACAAGTAGTGTTGTGGAGTACCTAGTCCAAATATTATGTTTGAGCTTCTAAGTAGAGTGTAGATCTGCCCACTACTTGGTGCACTCTTCTAGTTTTCCCATGTTTTTGTGTCTAATGGGGACAAGAATTTTTGAAATTGGTCCATAATTGTGTGAGCGCTGCAGCTAACAGCTGCAAAATGGGCTACATTGTGATCCTATGGCAAGTGCATGCTGTCAAAATACATAAATTAAAAGTTCTTGTTCAAATGGCTGTTAACATTATGGAAAGGAGACATTTTTGTTAAAGAGTAAGATACATTTTGTTTAACTAGAAACAGCTGTTTTATTGTTCTCACCAAATCCACCAGATATCATTTTTATCATCATCTTCATTCAAATTCAACAGAAAAAAAACCTCACCAAAAACATCTTAGTTTATCTTTGCACAGCTCAAGCGATCACCAGCTCTGCACTAGTTGAAATAAAGCCTTAATTCACAGAGTTAGATGTGAAAATAGTCTGGTTTTATATGCCGTGTCTCCCCACTGCTTCTCCGATCTCTGTCTCACTCCTTTCCCAATATTTCACATCTAACTCTGTGAATTAATGGTTTATTTCTGCCAGATTAGAGTTGGTGATTTTTGGGGCATGAGCTAAGATGTTTTCGGTGAGTTTCTTCTTTTTTTCATGTGTGTTTTTACAATGACAAAAAAATGACTGTTTCTCCAAATGGAGTCTGGTGGCTTTGGCAAGAGCGACAAAATGTCTGTTTCTGGTTAAACAAAAAGGATCTTACTCTTTACAAAAAAAGTCTATTTCTGTAGCAACCCTATCCATAATATTGTCGGATACTTAAAATAACAATCTGAGCACTTTTAGTGGGCGTACAATTGCCGTAGGGATTACATTACAGTCCAGTTTCAGTTTCATGGCTGGCGGCTACAGCAGTCTTTCTAAATACAGGACCAATAAAAATAAAATCAATATTTGTTGTCCCCATTTGTAAATTAGAAAAAAAAAACAGTGGAAAAAATGGTCTATGATTAAAATGCCAAAGTTATTCTTTAATGTTCCAAGACCAAAAAAGTAAAGGAGTTGTGGGACTTCAGCCTCGTGTACAGTGTCTGCAGTCTTCCTCAAAAGTTGCAACAACCTCAACCAGGCAGGGCAGCTTGTATGTTGCTAAAAAAAAAAAGACAGTTGTCTAATCACTCAGTGTTGCTTTGAAGGCTTTAACGCTGTGAATGCACAGTAATGACTGAAAACAACTCGTACAAGCATTTTAACATTTTTATCAACTCAAAACTTCTCTCATCTGGATTTTGATGGGTATACAGTGAGGTGACACAGTTTAATGGTCTTTTAGTGAATAATAGGGCTGAAAATGTCAAACTTGGTGGGGCAAAAACAGGACTTTGAAAAGTTAACGGTGAGCCCTTGTGAGCAGGTGCTGAATATTCACACCCAAAAATAAAAATTTGGATTCAGGTGTTACATATTTCTGATTCCTGCATCATATTTATCCATCTGAGCCCTACCGGCTTCAAACCAGTTAGAAAAGAGAATGAAGAAAAAAACAAACAAAACAAAACAGAAATCTTTTAACCAAAACTTGCAGCCAACTTTAGAAAAAATAGATGAAAATTAAATAGAAAAATATTTTTAATATATCAAATATTTTTCGTAGGAGCATCTTGCTTGCAAAAAGTTGCTTGCGATACGAGGTTTTCGGGACCTTTAACAAAGTTTACTGATAATCATGTCTTTTTTCTTTTTTCACATTTCCAGGTCCCCAGCTGATGTCTCCGCCCAGTGGCCCGTGTTGGCGTTTGCTGCTTTGTCTCTTTTTTTTCTTTAACTGTTAAGTAAAAATAGTTATCATCTCAGACTGCTCTGAGAGTTTCTACAGCAGTAACAACCGCTTTGTTTGAACAACTGAACCATTAATATCTGTTGTGCTATGTAAATATTGCTGTTTTTAATGACTCCTACCACATTTTATGAATTATAAACTAAAATCTTCTTTTCTTTATGCATATCAGTAAAAATATATACTCATATACAGTTTATCTTTTTTGACAAGACATTGGGGGGCAGTTTATGACTTTATTAGAAAGTCTGCAGTAGGACGGTGACAGGAAATGGGTGGAGAGAGGAAAAGAGAGGAAACGGGGTGTAGTAAAAGTCGCCAGCTGGACAGGAACCAAGAACGTGGAGTACTTGTAATTCATGGTCGGAACAGTTAAGGGATACATCAGATATTTTTTTTAGGTGGGGCTGTATGGCACCATAGTCAGCATTTTACCCTACAGTAGGTGGTGGTTGACACAGAGGCAGTTTGGAGAAGCAGCAGGAGAACTAGTGTAAGAAGCTAAACAATAGACCTTTGTTGAATGGCTAAAATTGGTTTGGCTGCTGATCCTGTCCACAGCAATTCACTGCTTGGCTTCCCACACTGGTGCTCCTGCAGCTTGTTCAAACTGGGTGTTTGTCAGCTTCCATCTACTGTAGGTGATACACTGACAATGAATAAGTACCTCATATGACTCCATTTAAAAAAATATGAACTATTTCTTTAACTGCTAGGGTTGAAGGGGCGGCTCACCCCAAAATAAGGTAGTTTCAGATGTATTAGCTTTAGACTTACAGAGATAAATAAACTGTTTGAACCTTGTGTTGCTTCATACGCTTTATGCCTGTACATGTTCCAGGACTGATCTTTGAGCATCTTTTCTCAGCATCCAGTGGTTGTTGGTAAAATACTGCACTACTGCTTCTAAAACCATATTATCTTGATTTAAACTTTCTGTTTCCATCTTTTTTTTTTTTTAAATAAATAACATGGAAAAAATATAGAAAAAAGACAGCTTTGGAATATTCACCTATCAAGAAATTGATTTAATCTCATCAGACTCAGTAAAATGCTCAGCAGTGTATTGTTGTGCACCGTAGATGGTCGACTCTACAGGACAGTGTTTTCTATTATTCACCATTCACCACTATAATTGTACATCATTTCAATAAAATGTGACAAAATGCTTGATCACACACAATGGCAATGTCAGCTTTGACTGTCTTTTTACATCATAATACAACAATAAAACACAAATTCATCATAAAGGCTGCATGTAATTTGTGTCTGTATGTGTTTAAGTCTGCACCAAAATATCAAAATACACATATTGTATGTACATTTACTATTTACAGATAAGCAACAGCAACAAAAAACAAAGAAAACATACTTACAGTACACAATATCTCCGTTAAAATGGCACATTCTCTCTCCAACAAACAAAATTACAACAACGAGCACTTGTGAATTTACATTCTGTCATGAAATAACATCTAACATCCAACCAGGATCATTTAATATCAGTGTCACTATAATAGATTTATGGGTATTATCTCTGGCAGAGCAGCATTAATACTGTTCCTGTGGTTATTGTTGATGAAATCCAGAGTTCGATGGCATTAAATATGTCTACCATGAGAGCAGTATTTAATCAAATGCAGTATGATATGTTATATAATGGCAGGCTGAGTGTAACATTAAACAAATGTAAAAAACTGTTTAGTTCACAACGCCAACAAAGTATCTTAGTTTCTTGTAGCAATATAATAATACTAACAATAGTAACAATAACAACAACAGTAGTAATAATAGTAATAATAATATGACATCTGACTTTGAGCTAGCTGGTGATACAAAAAACAAAAGTGAAACAACACTCATTCAGAAATAATTTATGCACTTGTTGTTTTAACAGGGAAGTCACTTGGCACCAGTGATGAACTGTGGACTATTGCCTTTCAACACAAAAAATGAAAAAGATATAAATAAATATAAAATGTATATCAGAAACCTGTTTAAAACCTACACATATAATACAGAAATCTAAAATACCTTGGCTCAAACAACCATCCACCATGTTTTATAACAGAAGCATCAATAGCTTTCAAATGATTACAGTCAAAATTAATCAAATCCAAGAAAGTACTACAAGAATTATGCAACATCTCCTTAAGCAAATTTAATGTATAGTGACCAGTGTATGTAATGAACACTATCTCACCTCACCTCTAGTTTGTTTTACACAAACAGACAAGTGCAAGACGATACATTTCAGGATCCAAAATAACAGACAACTTGTAAGCATGTGAGATTGCACGCTTTGTTAAAAATGTTCAAATTAGTGAACAGCACTATTTTAAAGTGATATTCCACCCCAGAATGATAATCCACTCAATATGTACTCACCCCTATGCCGATGTAAGGATGGGTGAAGATCTTCAGCTCACAAAACAATCCTGGAGTTTCAGCAGAACACAGAGTTGCAGCTAAATCCAGTACAATGGCAGAGAATGGTGACCACGTATAAAATGTAAAAAAAAGAACATGAAACAAACACAAAATGTCTCCATCCTGCTCGTGTGGTGTAATCCAAGTGTCCGCGAGCTGCGACATTAAATTGCGAGAGTTCGTATATCTCGCGATATTTTCACATGTGCATCGATTAAGAGATATACGATTATCATTCTGGGGTGGATATCAGATATTTTGACATATCTAAGATATACACAAAGCTGAGTAAGATTCAAATTCTTTTTATTAATTTTGATAAAGTGAAAAAGAAAATACTGCACCACTGCTCACAGCTACACAAACAACCCCCAAGTCATTTGTTTACATTTTAGCATATTGGCACCATTAAAAAGAAAATGCACCACTTTTTTATCTACCAGAGTTGATGGTAAATATAGTTAATTGAAGCCAGGGGTCATGCTAGATGGGCATTTTTGTCATCTAACACTATGTTTTGGCCAACAAAGTAATAGTTTGGGTGGAAAATGGGCATTGGTGTCAGAAGCTTGTACACAATGCATGCTAGTACATGTCGGCACTGCCAGCACACCTCTGCACACAGGAGAACTCAGATCTATGCCCGGATTCATAAACGTTCACCAAACCCATCAGTGTTAATCATAAAAAAAAACTAATTATTGGGCTCAGAGTTGAGTCTTGACCTGTTTCCATGAGAACAAGTGCTCTTCTCTTTGCTGAGGATGCTGGTGTTGACCCGAGAGAGGGTGCACATGCTGCTCTGGTTTCCTGGTCGAAGTCTTGTGTTTTGAAGCTCAAGCTCGTCGTAGCTCGAGACTCGGACAAAAGGACACCAGCGGAAAACTCGCTTGAAGCCGGCCCGAAACCTGCAAATCAAATCACGCTGCTGTGTGCATATACAGGAGCTACATATGTGTTTTTTGGGATTGTTGGGGTGACTTATTTGTATTTGTACTCACCTGCTGTTGAGGCAGCAGTAGATGATGGGGTTGTACATGGTGGAGCTCATTGCCAGCCACAGCACTGAAAGATAAACCTGCTGAATGTACTTCCACCTGACCAGACGCTTGTTGAGACCCGTCACGATGAAGTAGACATGATAGGGCAGCCAGCAGAGGGCAAAGGTCACCACTACGATGATCATCATCTTCACCACCTGGAAGAAGAAGAAGGGAAGTATGAAAATTATTAGCAGGACAGCTCTCCAATTTGACACCTTTCTTAAGCATACAAACTACAACAGTGTTATGATCAAGCACATGTTTTTGAACAATGGTTTTCAAGTCATTTTCTTATATCTTATATCTATATATTTACTATATCTATCATCAACTAATATCTTTTAAGCTCTGTTTTTGGATAAGAAAATCACATTTTGGAGGAAGGGCTGACACAAAGAGAAAAAGATGCTTAATATGGACGTAATATGAAATAAAAAAAATAAAATTGCAGATTGTAAAAATGAAAACAATGAGCTGACAGATGCTAAAACTTTCCATAGACTTTGGAGGAACAGCAAAGACTGGGGATAACTGTCTGGACAATGCACATAGTCATCTGATACATTCTTATATACAATAGTATAATTGCAGCATAATAGTTATAACAGATACAGAAATCTACATTTTTGAAGAAACTCAAAATTATTGAAATTCTCAGTAATTTACATTCAGTGTTGCCTATTCATTACTTAGATCCTGCTTGTCCCAGTGCAAGTTGTGGCTATTCAGATGGTCTGTGTTTTGGTACAGAGCTGATTGTTCCACGTGACCAGTTTCACACTCTATTTTTTCACATTTATAACAAACTGAATTTCATGCAAATCAGTCCAGCATTAAGTGAGTTACAGTCAGCTTTATAAGTTTGTGTCTCTCATACACATACATGAGATTACTTGCAGGCCTTGACCTCTATAATATAGCAGCAGCACAGACACGGGACCACAGCAGCAGCCAATGATTTACAGTCATTTCAAAAACAGGGATTTACTCATCTCATATCATGGCTCATTATATATTTTCATATTTTATACTTATGTGGATCGTAATATATCAGGTAGGGAATGAATGTCCAGTTCAAGATAAGATAAAACGTTTCTATTGATGTCAGTTTTTGAGCCATGACAAAGGCCAAAATATGTCCAGCAGCAGACTGTAAGCCTTGTTGTCAGCTTAGCCTGATGGAGATAATGAAAGTTTTGATTAGTGCAGATAATTTTGCTTCTTTCACACTAACGGATATCCCATTGTTTTAAACTTTTGAAAAAGTGTCCATCTGCTTCAACTGGAGCAACATTGAATTAAGGAGGCAAAACATCCCCTAAATGCCATTTCACAGTGATTTTTTAAGTGTCTTAAACCATGGCAGCTCTTTGAAGTCACATGTACGTTGTCTGTTGTCCATCCTCCTGATCACAACGGCGTTTACTTTTAATGAGTTTAGATTGGCTGCCATATGACGAGGAGAGGGAAAAGGTCAGTGATGACGCACCAGACGCAGCAGGTTCCAGGTAGGACCGATAGATGGAGAGTGTCATGGACCTCATCAGTGTCGCGGCACAATACAGAGCAGTGGGGGGTTAAAAGGAGCCGGCAGCTATTATAGCCCACCATCGGCAGAAGCTCATCTGCTAGATGGAGCTGAGAGCGACTCCCTCTTATCTGCGGCCCAGATGGCATCTTGTAGGCGTGGGCCTTTGAATCAGGTCTGACATTGTCTTGTAGCTTTGTTTCATGACATTTATAAATCCCTTTTATCTCCCACAGCTCAATTTTGCCAGCAATCTGAGTCTCTGATGATCTTTTCTTTATGTAAAGCCCGCAAATAAATTGCAAATGGCAACCCTGCACCTGTGTCTGTCTCTATTTCTGCGCACTGAATGTGTTTGTGGTATTAAAAAAATATTTCTTTGGTAAGCTTAGGAGGAGAAATCTAATTTGAAGCCACTGTTATTTATTTATTTATTTATTTACATTTTGAGTTTACATTGTTGCACATACATTCATTTTACAGGATAAATATGAGTTTAATTATGATGAAAGTGTTTTGGCCATTGTCAAAAAAATTACACAAGTTTATTATTTGCATTTTTTTTTTAACATTTCATCCGTAACATCCTTTTATCACTGAATACCTCTGCAGCCTAACACATGCACTGCCTCTTTGAATAATCCGACATGTTAACCTGCAGTATTTGTGAGGTTTATCAATATTCTTTAGCGTTAATCTCAGGGCTACCGTGATAGATGCTCGTCATGACAGCTGTGATGACCTTAATCCCTGTCTAACCCGACCCTCACAGCGGCTGCTGCAAAGCACACTGGGTTGTCTGGCTGATGACGTCTGCATGCAGTGTAACAAGTGCCTCTGAACGCTTTTCTGTTCTTCTAGGCTGCAGCTGAAATTAAACAAATTATGTTTGTAAAAGTCTACTATATTAATACATGACAACACAAGGTTTTATATGGTATGTTTTCTCTCTTTGTAGTTTTCAGTAAAGAGTGAATTCTCATCACAGCAGTGAACTAATGTGCTGTGCAGCTCTGCATGACACATTTTACTGATCTGAAGCTGTTAGTGGTCCACAATGTTTTGTCACACAGCAGATACCTGATTGCATTTGTTTTATTTGTCTGTAAAATGTGGTTTGATTCTTTGACAACCAGTCAGAGGTCTTTCTAAACATGTAGATCACTCCTAGGAGATTGGAATGCACTGATAACAGAATTCATCAAATTTTTTCTTTGTTTTTTGAATTTAATTAAAATGGTGCGAGAGCAGGTCAAGATGTTCTTTCTCTGTTATTAAGGTTTTGGTTCTTGATCACTACCAGCACACCAAAGTGGGAATGGCTCACTGGTAGGGAGCTGCTGTATCAGCATTGTGTGAACATGCCTGTCATGGGCTTCATTTATGTGTAAGATGTGTATTTATGTCATTTATGTGTAAAGGTCCTGCACAACTTTAAGATCAGAAAATAAATGACTAATACTCTACACATGAAACAATAAACAATAGTAGCGTATAAACACAAGCGTCATGAATGCACATCAACAAAAAGAAAATAAAAAACTGTTAAAAAAATTATTTCTAAAACAGCAGTAACCTGAAAAAAGCTCTGTGAGATTCATCACATCAGTTTTTAAAGCACTTATACTTGATCACTCTCCTTAGATAAGTAAAAACTGTCTTTGTAGATGACCAGGTAAGCAGAAATGTATAATCATATCTGCGGATTATACGCCATGTTGTTGTTCTAATAGAACAATCTTAATTTAATTCATAATTTACATTTAAGGCAACACTTTACCTGCACGTGTACATAATCTAGTTATAAATGCACCTGTGGGCTTCCCCTCCAAAGACACACAAACTACATTAATAGAGATCTGTAACTTTTTTTTTAATAAATGTGATGTTTACCTTCCGTTTAGCTCTGAGTTGTCCATGATAGTTATCAGATGAGTCTCCTGGGATCTTTCCTCCCCACAGAGTCACCCCCACGATGGTGTAAGTGATGCCCATCACCACTAAGGGCAGCACGTAGACCAGAACTGTAACTATGATATGATACCTGCCAAAGTGGAAAAACACCGGTAATCACCTGTACGTTTTAACTGACATGACTTAATGAGTTAATTAACAAGCAGGATGAAGAGACGGTGAACCAAGACGATGCACAGTGAAATAAGAAGCAAGGCTCCAGCCAAGCTCTGTCATGATGATGATAATAAAGGCTGACATAAGCTAAAAAAAGGCATTTGTCAGTGTCAGTGCTCTCTCACATGAAGGGGTCGAAGGCCATGCGGGGCCAGGACACGTAGCAGAGGGTCCTGCGGGGCAGCGTTCTGATGGTGGAGAAGTAGCAGAGAGGAAAAGCCAGAACCACGGCAAGACTCCAGATGCAGACGATGATTCCCAGTGTGGCCTTCGCTGACAGACGGGGCTTCAGAGGATGGATGATGGCCATGTACCTGCAGGTCAAAGGTCACAATAAAGGCCTGAGCCATGACTTTAGACCAGTAAGGTCTCATATAAAACACAAGATAGCCTATTTATCATTATGCAACAGGGTTGTATAGCAAGATTTTCTCTTTCTTTGCTACTCATGAAAAACAACATTTAAATTGATATACAGTAGAATGGTTGTAGAGACATAAATAAAACAAACTATTTGACATAGAGGAGTGCAGAGGGAGAATTAAGCAGTCTCACAGCCTGAGGGAAGAAGCTGATTCTTATTTTCAGGGGACTATACACTAATAAAAACATATTTATTAATATTATATTCCATTTCTGCCACATTATTCCAATAAATCTGCCCAAATCTTACACATTGGACCTTTCATGCAAACCCATTCTCTTCTGGATTTACAGACACAGTCATTATCACAGCTGGTATTCTGCAGAATAGTGACTCACTGACTGCATTGTTCAAATGAACATCTGCGTAAAGGCAAGTTCAAAGCTGTTTAGTAAAATCGGTCAGTGGTTCAAGAAAATGTCTGCAGCAGTGTTGAAACATCTGTTAGTCATCACTGCACTACAGTGTGCACATACGTTTGATTGTACTCTTCATTAATCAGTGCCTGCACAAGGAGAAACAAACAATTTGTGGAAATTCCCAGAAAGGAATTACTTTGGCTGAAAGGAATTACTTTTTCCCTTGAAAAGACAAGCTATTTCACACACACAAAAAAAAAAAACTTGATAAGTTTTGGAAAATGTAGAATTTGTTTTAATGATTTCCTGGAGCATAATGACAAAGATATTGATGTCTGGAATGATGAACTGATCTGACTGCTAGTGGAGCTATGAATGTATTTAATGTGGTTTTATTTTTTCCATCTTTTTTTTAATCTCCCTTTTTGTGTGGTAATTACATTCCTCTGCAATTAAATTGCTGGTTATTAAGTTTCATTGTTGATGTTCATATTGTCTTCTTTCTTGTAAAAGACAAGAAAGAGACGTTTTAAAATAGATTCTGGTAAATCAGTGCTTGCCAGCAGTGGAAAAAGTACTGGAAATCTGTACTCAAGTATAAGTACTGTTACATAGCTAAAATATTACTCAATTACAAGAAAAAGTACTGGTGTAAGAAATATACTTGATATACAAAGTATATGTTGCAAAAACTACTAAGAGTATTAGTTACTTTTAACCATGATGTCACAGTCATCTCTCCAAACTAGGGTAACAGATTTTGTGCGTTTTCCTTCACCAATCATTATAAACGCTAATAATCGATCAATCATTAACCATTTATAAGATACAAGACACATTTTTTCCCTCATTGTCTATTTTTTTTTGCCATTTTTTAAAATCTCATTTTAAGTAGAAGTTTAATTTTTTTTAATTTTTTTTTATTCAACAAAGCTCTGCCAGAAAAAAACAATGTCAGATGAGGTGCAGTAGGCTAATTGATTTAATATCCATTAATATCCATATCCATTGTTGTTTGTGAATCAGATCACCTGATTGACTACTAAAATGCAGACGAAACGTTTAGATATTAATTCAAATGGTACTGAGTACTCAACTATGATTTTAAAAGTAACTATATATACCTATTTATATCTTGTACTTAAGTACGAGTAAAAGTACAGACTTGAAAATCCACTCATAAAAGTATAAGTGCCCCCCAAAACTACTTGATTACAGTAATTTGAGTATCTATAATTAATTACTTCCACCCCTGGTGGGTGCCCATTTCTTAAAAGTATGCATTTTCTTTAAGTTCTCCATTTTAAAATGTAGAAGAGTGTGCGAATGAGCTTTTTTCCCCGTATAAAACTTTTTAAGTTTTTTTTTTTTCAGTTTAAAGATGGATTTACTATAATGTGATCTTTAGTGAAAGAAAGCTGAAACCAAAGTTCTGCGATCACGAATTAAAATTATTGTGACTTCTTAAACATTTCAGGTAAAAACAATCTGGAGGCATACAGACAAAACAAAGAAAAGATTATTATTTTTTATTTTTTTGAACGAGAAAAGATAGATGTCAAAAATAACACTTCATGTCTTCTGTCTGATATTATTCTCCACACTCAGGCGCTACCTGTCGATGGATATGGCTGTCATGGAGTAGATGCTGGCGAACACCGCAGTGACCGGGAAGAAGTTGTGAAACCTGCAGTAAACCTCTCCAAAGTACCACTCTCCGTGCGCCGCGTAGATGAAGTTGATGAGCGTGTTGAATGCAGCCATCGACACGTCAGAGAAAGCCAAGTTGAGCAGGAAATAGTTGGTGACAGTTCTCATCCGTTTGTGCGCCAGAATAATCCAGATCACGATCAAGTTTCCGAACACCGCCACAGCCAGCACGGTGCTGTACGCCACCGACCACAGCGCGACACGCCACGCCGGCTGCACGAACTGGTTCGTCAGATTCCTGGTTGAGTTGGACTCATCCCGTTCAGAGGCCATTCCTCAAGTGTCCTCAGTCTGGGTTTGATTCAGCCCACTGCTGACAGGGCACATAAATGAGTTTGGCACCTCTGATGCGCGACAAACGCGCCAGGGTGTTAACATGTGAGAAGACGGACAGAGAGAGACAGAGTGAGAGGAGTGAGAGTGAGAGACAGAGTGGTCCTGATGCAGCCGCACACTCACACAGATGAGGAGAAAAGAGTGCACAAAGCAGAGTGCACATCTCCGCCAGGCAACAGATGGTAAAGGACCTACTGCAATGTCACCACAAATGCCATGCAACCATGGAGATGTGCAAAGTTGTAGTATAGAGTGCGTTTTATTATGCAACGTTTAGTGTTTTTATATAATGTATTCTCAGTTTTCTGTAAGCATGCATAATAGTGTGATGGTCTTATAACAGTGTGTCCTGGGTTAAGTTAAACTTGAAGAGCAACTAGTATTTATTTTCAGAACTCTTCAGAACTTATAAACATGAGTTCTTCTAACTCGAAGTCTTTTGACTTGAAATGATTAGCTGAATGAATGTACAGTAGAGAGGTAAATCAACTCATTAAATTAAGTTTATAAAGAAACATGAACAGCATTTCAGCAGACTTCTCAGCATGCGGTGTGTCCAATACACCTAAATTTAAATCATAGTTGTTTATTTTCACAACTATGAAACACAGCAAATCATGATGAAGGTTGGTAATAAATTGACACAGGAGCAGCTGGAGCTCTAAGTTCTTTGTGTGAAATGAAGAACTTACTTTTCAAACTGAGAAAATGTGGAAGGAAATCAAATTTGCTTGTAATGTTCATCTGTGTGACTGAAGAGTTGTTGTTTCAACTTAATATCTTCAGTTTATTGAAGAGGTTTTCTCAAGTACAACGGGATTATTAGAAAGTTTATATTACTAAAAAAAAATTAAGGCAGCCTGGACTTACTTCTTTACGTTAAAACAGTTTATTTTTACAGTGACAAGCAACCAGGCAGCTTTACAACCACATAATAGAAATCTACATATTTGGAGAAAATCACTAAAGCTGAAATTCTGAATAATTTTCACTTGATGTTGACTATTCATAAGTCAGAGTCTGCATGTCTCAGTCAAAGTTGTGGATATTCAGAAGGTTCATGTTTTGGTCCCCAGTAACTGAATTTAATTCCAACGAGAAATTATTCGTAGCAGAGTTTGTCGTAGGCAACTGATAGACTTGATAGAGTTCTTGAAGACGTTTCGCCTCTCATCCAAGAGGCTTCTTCAGTTCTGACTGACTGGATTGAGAGTTCAGGTACACTGTCTGGTCGTTAACACCTAGAGGGGGCATGTGTCTCAATTGCCCCCCTTCCATTGTGTGGACCTTGGGAATACCATGACCTGGATGACTGAGAACCTTCACAGACAACCCAAGGTCCACACAATGGAAGGGGGGCAATTGAGACACATGCCCCCTCTAGGTGTTAACGACCACACAGTGGTTTAATACCTGAACTCCCAAGCCAGTCAGTCAGAACTGAAGAAGCCTCTTGGATGAGAGGCGAAACGTCTTCAAGAACTCTATCAAGTCCAGTTGCCTACTACAAACTCTGCTACGAATACCATGACCTGGATGACTGAGAACCTTCACAGAAATGAGAAATTATTATGTTAAAGTTTTAAAAATAAGTTCTCACTCAAATGAAATGGCTACAAAGGGCACTAAAATCAGTCTAAGCTTTCCACTCAGACCCAATTCATGCAATTCCAATGTTGTTTAGGGACGACAGTATGCAGAAATATGGGCAAATTAACACATTTACACACAAACATTCAGTTTGGGAACCACTGCCTTGTGTCATATTGTTATCTTGTCTCATATGATAACAGTATCTTCACCCAAGCTTTAAAACTGAGCCAGCTACAGCCTCTGAAAGACGGACTGATGTTACATGCACATGTCAAAAATAATGTGAATAAATTGAGTTGATCAGGTTTTAGCCTGGCACCATCCTTAATCTGATAAAACTATAAAAGACTGCCAAGCTGATATGAGCACGACATGTAGCCTATTTTAAAACAACATTAAGGCTTCATTCTGTTATTACAGAATACAGCAGCAGTGGTGAATAAAATATTCAGATCCTGTACTTCAGTAAAAGTACTAATACATTATTGTAAAAATACAGTGACAGGCATTGAAAGATTTACTTAAGTAAAAGTATCTATATAATAAAGAAAATGTTCTTACAGTATTAGAATTGAAAATATTCAATCCAGAGAAATGTCTCTGTAACAATTATTACATGATATTTTATATTTTGAACATTTATTACTGTAAAAGAAGAATTTTATTGGGTTTTTTGTACAGGATTGCAACCACTGGATATTTACATTCTGGATTAATCTGCTGATTATCTTCTCAGTCAATTGACTGTTGGTTTGTACACAACCTGAAAATAGAGAAATACCATCACAAGAGCCCAATGTAATTATTAGAATTTTTAAATTATATTACATCCATTTGTCAAACAGTTTAATCAAAGCAAGTTACAGTAAGTACATTCAAGTTTCTCCTTCAACCTGTTGTTGGTCCAATCAACAGGTGTGAATTGTGGTTCAGTCCGATTTTCTATCAGCTACTGTCACTCTTCAAATAATGACTTTGGTTTAGTAAATATCCAAACCATTTTATTTCAAAGGGGGGAAACTGTCGTGCAATAAAGCTACAGTCTGAGGTCTTGGATGAGTCTGAGTGTAATACAGTTAATCCTTAATGGCATCCAAATAAAGCTTATAGCTGCAGGATTTTATGTAGGTTAGAATGCATTATATAACCATAAGCTCAAAGGCCATTAAGTCTTTTGATGATATTATGACTCTCTCTGAAAGGAACATTTAGGTAAAGAACGCTTCATTCAAAGACATCTCCTCATGTCCCAACTCCAAAACGATCCACTGATTTCTACAGAATATTTAGAGGTGTTTTTGCTCTACAGGCTGAACAGAAAAGAGGAAAATAGATGCAAAGGGTGAAGGATGATTCAGGCTGTTGATCAAGGTTTACATTGTGAAGCACAATAAATAAACTTTTTAGTGAACAAAGTCATTGACACATGATGAGACAAAGTGTGCACTGTGCTGCTGTGTTATGCACAAAATTGTTTAAAGCAGGGCAGACTGGCAGCAGCTCAATACTGAAGGATCAAGAGCCATTAAACAACACTGATGGCATATCCCCACTTCTGACTGAGGTCTGTGGCTCTCCAATCAGAGGGCCAGTTCAGTAATCCATCCATGGCTGCAATCCTTAATTATCATATTTTTTTAACTCTTGACACATAAAAATAGACAGAGGACCTAAATTAAGATGGCACATTTGCCAAAATTTTAATTTAGGTCCTTTAAGTCCTCCTTAAATTAAATTGTGAATTAATGCGTATGCCCTGAAAATCCACAGCCACCAAGACTTTAAGAATTTCATGCCAACAGTTATGAGTTAAATTTTTCTGAAAAGCTAATGTGAATGTATTGGTCAGAGAATGACAGACTTCACCTTCCTATTATCCTCAAATATTTTACCCTTAGGGTCAATCAATCCCAGGGATATTTGTCTCCAGAAAATGACTTACAGAAAATTGTTGACCAAGTTTTTGTGTCAGACACTTTGTTTATTTGTTGAATACATAAATAACCCCTTGATAATGAAACATTGACCTGTCCTCTAGCGCCACCATTAGGCCAAACCTTTAAATTTACTTATTTTTATCTCCTTTTTTGTAACATATTTGTGGTTAGTCACTATAAAGTCTCACTCTCCCCTCCTCTTTTGTTGTCCGGGCTTGGGACCGGCAGTGGCAGAGTTAAAGAGTTTTTTTTAAATGATTTTTTTTCCCTTTTTTTGGTTGTTTTTTTTTTTGTTTATCTGAACATCAGTCAGATAAGAAGGCTTTATACAACTAGTCACCAAACATGTTTACCCTGCTCTGTTCTCAGTAACACTTGAACATCATGTGGGCTTCAAGTGACAGCTGTTGCAGATGCTTTTGTCACTAAAAAATCAACCACCAAATTAGACTTCAAACTGAGGTTGGTAACTGCTTCTACCTCACAGAGAGAATACCCATTTATTGACTTTTTTCACCTGCTGAGTAGCTACTGCCAATTAGTTTAGGTGTACCAGCGGTGCTTGTTTTCATGAGCTTGTGTTGTTTTTTCATGCCCATACACTCATATGCTCACATCTGTCCTTTGTAGTTTGGTATCTCATACGAGAGCTAGACTGGTAGGCTGAGTTCATGGGTCCATCTCTTTAGAGCACACAAGCACACACGTGCTTTGGAAGAAGACCACAAGAAGGTCAAAAAGTCTGCTTCCTCTCAGCAAGACCTCATTACCCAGAGGCCACCTCTTTTGGGCCACACCCTGTCTCAAATGTCACGGTTCAAACCTCCTCTAATACTAAAAAGGTCACAAGGTATTAAATAACAGCTTATAATATCATCGGCTGCATTAAAAATTGTATTCCCTCCTTCAAATGAATAATTCAAGCTTCATTTAATCACATGGGAGGGAACAGCACTGTGTCTCTTTGTCTGCTGTCTGATCTGTGTGTGACACATGACATTTGATCTGAGTAAAGCAAATGACAGTGAAATTGACTGACAAGAGTTTGATACAGTGGTACAGTCCATTCACTACAGTCCTGTGGAGAAAAGCAAACATGTAAAGATGTTTTGCATAATTTTAAAGCGATGTTCCACCCCAGAATAATAAACCACTCAATGTGTACTCACCTCTATGCTGATGTGAGGATGGGTGAAGGTCTTCAGTTCACAAAACAATCCATGTTTTTAGCCGAAATGTCAACTGTAGCATGTAGCAGGTAGCATGTAATCAGACATGCATCCATTAAGATATATACAAAGTCTACATCAATGCCATATTTACATGCTACCTGCTACATGCTACAGTTAACATTTCTGCTAAAAACATGGCGTAAATGGCGTCTTTTGCGGTTGAATTTTAATGTCACGGCTCACGGACACTTGGATTATACCACACGAGCAGGATGGAGACATTTTGTGTTTGTTTTGTGTTCTTTTATTTACATTTCATCCGTGGTCTCCGTGGTGATGAAGGCTTAGAAATCGGACATATTATTAAATAATGCACTGAGAAATTTTTTGTCTGGACTGAAAATATTATTCTTATGCAATGATGCACCACACAGTTCTCTATGTGATAGAAGTAAATGCTGTTGTGTTTTTAATGTGAGCCTATAATTCAGAAAACTTCAGAAAGCTTTTTTTCCCCTCCAGTTCAGTGTTTTAAAGTTTTAGCAGTGGCAAATACACTTAAGCTCAGCTGGTTAATTCTATCAGACAAAATTTACATCTGCTGTTGTGAAGCTCATTTTGTTGTATTGAGCTGAAAATGAGACACACACTTAACGAACGCATGCAACATTTTTTAGAATCAACTAGAGTATTTATAACATGACCAAATGAGACTTAGATGTTTTGTTTGTTTGTTTGTTTTTTTGCTGTGTTTGTTTGTTTGTTTGTTTGTTTGGTGGGTTTTTTTTTATTTCAAATATTGAAATGTGGGAAAAACCGGAGCACCCGGAGAAAACCATGCTAACATGGGGGTATAAACACTCGAGCAACAATTGGGGCTGAAAATCCAACCCTGACTCAGTGTTTGAACAATGTGGCCTCACACCACAGTGTTAAAACACTGAGCTGCCGAGTTTGTTTGTTTGTTTGTTTGTTTGTTTGCTTGGTGGGGTTTTTTTAATTTCAAATATTGAAATGTGGGAAAAACCGGAGCTCCCGGAGAAAACCTGTCAACATGGGGGTATAGAGACTCGAGCAACAATTGGGGCTGAGAATCAATTTAGTCAGTCATAATTTAGTCAACACAGCTGGCCATGATGTACCACCTGAGAGGCATGGTAACTGCGGACTTCTTTGGGGCTTGATTGAGGATGGTGTTCGGATTGATTTTCAGATACTTCCAGATGTTAAAAGAAGTGGGGTTCAGTGAAAAGGGGGCACGTGGTTATTCAGTCATCGCAGTGTACCGTTGTGCAGCACCTGAAAGGCTTGGTGATAGCTTTTCTCACTGCTGAGAAGAACCTGGCAACTGCAGACTTCCTTCTTGGGGGTGAACTAATGAGGGCAACCACAGGGATTTTTTTGAGATGGATTTTGAGATATTTCACAACAGCATCATCAAAAGATGAATTGCTTGGTGAATTTGCAGCCCACAGTATGTGTTTTGGGGAGCCAAACTCCTGGACAAGGTCTTCAATCATGGCTTTCTGGATTTCTCTTATCTTCTCATTGATTTTTATTGCTGTAGAGTCAGTGATGTTGATCTCATCCAACGCCTTGTCTGTCAGACGAGCGATGATAGAATCACAGTATTCTGCAAGCAACGGAAGATTTGGGTTTTTCTTAGAGGCCTTAAGGTGGAGCCTGTAAAGAAAAGCCAAGATGAGGTTGTTCAATGTCCTTTCTACCGCATAGGATGACATCAGTTTATCCATGG
>JAJHUR010110025.1:0-18552 GCA_027495735.1 Lutjanus campechanus | reverse complement strand
TTAACTCAGGCCTTCATTTAGTCGTTAGAAATGAAATAACACTAAATGACATTTTATACAAAGTTAAATGAATATTGTCCCTTGACAGACACATGCTGTATGGTAGTGTGACTCATGATTTTACATTACCTTGGCAACAATTGTTGGAGGCAATGAAGCGGCGTATGGAGCAGATCAGAGGTTTAAGTGTAGCCTTCCTGTACTTTAGAAATAGCTTTCAGGGATTAAATCAATTCTTCTACCTCTTATCACATTTCTGTAGAGAGGTGCTGTAACACCATTAAATACATATTTAGCGGGGCTTCCTGGACAAGCACATCAGATTTATGCATTAATATCTGTCCAACCTTTTGAGTTGTGATGTAACCGTAATGTTGCAGTATGCGTCCCCGTAGTGTGTTAATCATTGTTGGGAGGATTATTAACGTTAACGGCTCGTCTGTGTAGCTAACGTGTTAGCGGTTGGTCTTTCCCGTTAATGTTTCTTTGAATTAGATGTTAAATTCTGGGATGATGACAGTATTTTCACAGCTGAGGACTGAACTGTCATCCTATTTCTACAGTGTTTCTAGTATTTCAAGTTCATTGGACGCCGCCTGGGGTGTGAACATGAATGATTAATATCACAGTTTTAAAGAAATTAACCAGCATCATTTTTTAAAAGCATTTATAATAACTCATATCTTTTAAAGCTAAAATTGTCTCTTCTGCCATAAGAATACATCTAAGCAATGCATTAATTTAACAGAATACACAATTGTGATTGTTCTCAGATCTATTTGTGCTCTAATGATGGAGCTGTGGTATTATAAATCTGTTAACTTACTTTCCTCGAACTGCTTTTAATTGTGATTAATGGTTTGTGTTATATATTTTTAGTGTGCTGTTTTCTGATCATTTAAACTTGTGTATAGTGTCTTTGAGTATTAGTTGAAAAGCACTCTGTAAAAATGTGTATTATTATCATAATTACTGACACAGTCTGTGATTTGTTTTTCCAGCTGTCCTTCCTGCATGTGGCAGCTGCAGCTGTGTTGCTTTTAGCCTGGATTATGTGTTTAATATCAGACAGCTATGTAGAATTTATAGCTGGTTCTTCATTCAGAAAATATGCCACTTCGCTGCCAGTAGACGTGTCCATCTTGAGATTGGTCAAATGCTGCAAACACTGCACGTTTATGTAAACACATTTCGTGACTAGATTGGAAATCCCTGGGGTGACTTTAGGAGTTGATAACCACTATCATGTGACTGCTTAGCCTGATTACTTTTGTTAGGTTTAGTGAAGCCTAAAGATGACCCCTGGGTATGTTGAACTTGCTTTGTAGTGCAGGCCTTTGGGTTGGTAAAGCATCTTAAACAGGGAAAAATAATGAGAAAATAAAAATATACAGGCAGAGAGGTCAGGGTCTTTGCAGATACAGACACCACCAAACATTTCTAGTGGGTCCAAGTGATCATTTAAGGTATTATTTTTGAGTCTGCACTGTATTTCTTTGGAAAATCCTGCATAGTATGTCTTGAAGCCAAGACATGCTTTCCCCTTCATGTGAACCTGTAAGGCGCAGGAATTCATGCTCATTTCAGACACGTTGTAAATGACATGGAACAAGTTTGTTGCTGTTATCTAAAGTTGACATACTTCACAAGCGCGGGAGTATTTTAATAGCAACATACAGTGTTGGTAGCTATGTATCAATAAAGGCAATGGTGCATGGTATACAACCCACCTGTGTGTGTGTGTGTGAGTGGGTGCGGTGGCACTGCGTCTGTTTCGCCCGCTGAACACAATGTACAGTTTGACTCTCGCCACGATAATCTGAATGATTTATGGCGTCTCTCTTGCCGTCAGCCACTCTGCTGCTTCATGGCGACACATGGTTGGAACGCTGTTACTCTGCTTGGCCTTCAGGCAAGGAAGAGCAGTCATAAAGAATTCAGTTTTGTGCTGGTTGCCGTTAAATGTCTGTCAGCGTTTTTATTTCATATTGTGTGCCATTCCAGCTACAGGGGTAGTGAATGAATTTGTTCCCTGATAGTATATTCTCTCGTGTCCTATAGGAGGAGACTGTTGCTCTGAGGACGGAGGGGAGTGGAGTGGTCCTGGACTGCCAGTTCCCTCATCTGATAGGGATTGATGAAGACCTGCTCAGCACTGGAATCATCCTGTATTATTTGAAAGTAAATGGATCAAGTGAACTTTACACAAACCCCAATTCCAAAAAGAAAGCACAAAGACAAGATATTTAATGTTCAAACTGTTAAACTTTAATGTTGGCAGTTGGCAAGTGACAGTATCATGACTGGGTATTAAAGGGCCGTCCTCGAAAGGTTCAGTCGTTCACAAGCAAGGATGGTGTGATGTTCATCACTTTGTGACAAACTGCATGGATAAATGGTCAAACAGTTTGAGAGCAATGTTTTTTTAATGCACAATTCCAAAGGATTTAGGGAATTTAAGGAATTTCACCATCTACAATTCATAATACCAGTAAAAGATTCAGATAATCTGGAGAAAACCCCAACTGCCTGTGACCTTTGACCGCTTAGGCAGCACTGCATTAAAAAATGACAATAATGAATAAAAGATATTGCTACATGGGCTCAGAAACACTTTGGAAAACTGTTGATGTTGTTATAGCTACAAATTATTACTATCCTGTGAAAACCGCTTCTCTCCAAATTTGGTGAAATCGATAAAAACTGATGGAGGGAGTATTCCATCATAAGTTGAGATCATTCTCCTATTTCTTAAGTCAAACAAACCATTTACAAATGCACTGGATTATCTGAAAAATGCATTGGCACAAAGCATGGTATGACAACAAGTCATGGAGATGGACTAACACAAAGTGGTAGAGTATGCTCTGGTCTGACGAGTCCACATTTTAGATTAGTTTTGGAAATTAAGGATGTTGTGTCTGTGACAGTATGAGGGTGTGTTAGTGCCCGTGGCATCAATGGGTAACTTGCATATCTTTGACGTTGGCACATGCACATGCAGGTTTTGGAGCAACACATGATAACATCCACGTCTTTTTCAGGGATGTTCCAGCTTATTTCAGTAACCAAAAACCATGTTCAGCAAGTGTGACAATAGTTTTGCTTTGTAGTAAAAGAGTTTAGCTGCTAAACTGGCAGGAATTATGAAGCTTCAAATATGACCTGAGACTGTCAGGATCTGGGGTCAGAATGCAAATCATTGCTTTGTGTTTTTATGCAAGTTTTACACGTCCCAACTTTTTTGGAACTGGGGTTTGTCTCTCTATTTTTCTCAGAAATCACTGCCTCCCAAGGTCCGGTGCTTTTGTTAATTGCTAACAACAGATTGCACATTGCATCATGACCTTTAATCTTCACTACAGGAAGGCAGAACCCTGATTGGGAGTGATGAAGCATCATGCAGACAGGGTATTGGTGAGTCAAGGTTATGAAACCATATTCCCCGCTGCTGTGTTATCCATTTGGACTGAAAATAGGCAGCACTTCTTTTTATGCTTTCACATTTAATTGTATTGTAGTGCTCCATGGGCCTGGCCTCCTCGGCGAACACTGTGTGCTTGAGAACCGTGCTGGGAACGTGACTCTGATCCCTCAGGATGGTGCGCTGTGTTCAGTCAACGGCTCTGTGGTAACTGATCCCTGCCAGCTGACTCAGGGTGAGCATTTCTGCAAAGCTAATATGCTCCTGATATTCTTTAATGAACATGGGGGGCAGCGGCTTGTCTGTAATAATGAAGATTTCTCTCTCAGATTCACAATTATTTGGCTAGTGGAAGGCAATAACACTTTCATCCATTTTGTATGCAGTTATATGAGATCACTGCATCACATCTGCAAATGAAATCCGCTTTATGTCCCTGGCTCCCCTGCGGCAGCGCACTCGGGGCATGAGTGGATTGTGAACACGGCTCTCTACAGGGCAGATGCCATTTCTCTTACTAAACATTTTGAAGGGCGAGAGGCCCCGGACAAAGCTCCAGACAAAGCCCCAGGCCCTCCATTTAATTGGCAGATGGAGTTGATAGGGCCGACAGGTTTGAAGTGGGCCTGAGCATTAACCTTTCAAAGGACAGAGCCAAGCGGAGCTGAAACTCCTGCCCCCCCTGAGCAGACCCTGCTAGCCAGGGCTGGGAGCTTTCCCCAGCTTACCGCCTCCTTATCCTCACTGCTTTGCTTTCCAGAGATAAAAACTGCACACAGAACCAGGCAGTGCAGGCCCTGGCTACGCTAGTCTCTTTTATAACCATTTCAATTTATCCAATATCCCCTTCAGAAACGGCTGCATCTGAAGCTATTTTCTTGAACAAATGATAGTAATTTTCAGTCCAACAGCAGCTGGAATCCATCACGGGCTGCCCTCTCAGGTGCTTTGTCACTCGTCAGAAGTCATTAGTAGTAGCAAGATTAGTATTTGCTGTGCCGAAAGAGGTGGAGGACTAGAATGGAGAGGAGACCTCAAGAAAATCAGTGGTTGTGGCCATATGAGCACGAGTCTGATATATAAGTCCTAATATCACTTCAATTCTATAGCTTTACAAGACTTCTCAAGTTTCCATAGAGCATTTTCTCTGGTAAATCATTCCCCTGGTCGAGGTCACTGCCAATCACACTGGGGATTGTGGTGTTCATGGCAATTCGTTCATTCTTCCTCAGCAGGGGAAAATGTTGGAGAACTCTTGTGCTATTTATCAAGTTTTCACCCACGTTCAGTGCAGACAGGAAGATTCCCATGGCCAAAGTCTTCAACTCTTCACCTTTTTTTTTAATGCATTGTAGATACTGTGCCGCCCCAGTGTCTGCCAGGGTTTCAGCGCTATTACTGTCACTTGCATCTGCCCTGGAACATATCATTTTCACACTCTGCCAGCATTTCTCACGGTGTAATACATATTTCAGTGGCTTGAGGAGCGTTTCTACCAAATGGTAAAATTTAAACCGGTAAGTGAGTCAATGATGTGACTTTTTTTTTCCTGCTTTACCTCTTCCCCCTTCTTCCTCTAGGTGCCACTATACAGCTGGGAAGAGGAACCATGCTTCGCTTTAACCACCCGAATGAAGCTGCCCAGCTCAGAAAGAAACACCAGGTACAGACAGTAATCCCACACCACCACAGACGAGCTCTATAGTTATACTTATACAAACTTATACAAACCACAATTCCAAAATAGTCGGGATGCTGTGCAAAGTACTTTTTGACCTATATTCAATTGAATACTGTGCAAAGACACGATATTTTATGTTCAAACTGATTGACTTTGTTGTTTTTGTTAATGTACACTCATTCTGAATTTGATGCTTGCAGCACATTCCAAAAAAAGTTGGGACAGGAGCATGTTTACCACTGTGATACATCTCCTCAACAACACTCAGGAAGCATTTGGGACCTGTAGACACTAATTGTTGAAGTTTTAGAAGCAAAATTCTCCTCCATTCTTGCTTGATATGAGACTTCAGGTGTTCAGCACTCTAGGAAACAGGTCTGGACTGCAGGCAGGCCAGTGTAATACCTGAACTCTTTAACTACAAAGCCACGCCGTTACGGAAATAAACAGGGACGTCCCTGCAATAGAAAACATCTGGATGGCAGCATATGTCGCTCTGAAACCTGTATGTACCTTTCAGCATTAATGAAGCCTTCACAGATGGTGAAATCCTTGAATTCATTGCAATTGTTTGTTGAGGAATGTTGTTCTTAAACCGTTGGACCTTGCCTGACTCTTGCTTGTGAACGACCGAGCCTTTTGAGGACGCCCCTTTCACACCCAATCATATCTGTTTACCTGTTGTATGTTCCAAAGAGGCGTCCCAGTTCTCAGTCTTTTGTTGCTCCTGTCCCAACTTATTTCAAAGTTTTTGCAGGCATAAAATTCAGAATTGGTGTATATTGTCACAAAAAAATGAAGTTTATCACTTTGAACATTAAATGTTTATATAAAATATCTTGTCTTTGCACTATATTCAATTGAATACAGGTTGAAAATGAATTTTCAAACTGTTACATTCTATTTTTGTTTACTTTTTACGCAGTGTTTTTGGAATTGGGGGTTTGTATTACTCTGCTGGTTTTGTAAAGCTGAGGTGAGACTCTCTCAGAAAAATGCTGCCTTAACTGCTTTTTTATTTTGTAAAAGCAAGTCAGCATCATGCACTTTGTTTCCATAACTACCAGCTGTAATACCTGCTTCCTTCAGCAAACACTGCTCATGTTGAACTCTCAGTCACACTTCACTCCACATCAGAAACTCCACAAAAACACCACCAGTGTGATCCATGCAGATTCGTCCTGATCAGAATAAGAACTGGCGCCCGCTTTTTCAGCTCCCACTGCTTGTTTTGTTTTGTTTTTTTGCCTGTTTAGCATGAAACTCCACTTCTTCGTTCTCATTAATTGGCTCACAAAATAGCGGCAGGCCTGCACCTCATGAGCAATGTCTCCACAATGCTGAACCGTTTTCAACCTTAGAAAAGCTTTCTGCTCTTCCTGAAAGGAGGCCAGGTGCAGCAGCTTTTCAAGACTGGCTGCTTTTCGTCCAGCTTGCAACAGCTCCCTCTTGGCTTTCATTCACTTTCATGTGTTTTTAAAGAAGTATTGTGTGAATGCACCCTTTTCTCTCTCAAGGGAGCCGCAACCAGTGTTTCTCTCCAGTAATTTTGTTATTGTTTAAGTATTGCTAAGAAGTTTGAGGTGCATAAACTTGAGTGGGCGTAAGAATAAAGTCTGATAAAGGGTTTATGCTTTAGGCGGGATAAAATAATTTTACATTTAGTAAATAATGGCTGAAAATGTCAAAATGTTTAAACTTGAAAACAAGAAGTTTTACTGCAGTTTGCTGTGGTGTCAGAAGTATCACTGTGTGCCGCTGGTGATTATCTCAACCAGAGAATACTCTGTCTCTTCAGAGGAAATCCTGCAGATTATCACTGCACATCAATATTGCATAAAATATTTTACATGTCTTATTTTCCCCTCCTATCATCCATATCTACAGAGATACAGGGAGATTCATTTAATATTAGTCAATAAATTTGTACTAATGCGGCCTAAACAATGAAATGTCTCGCCTGTTTATGAACCGTGCCGATGAAAAGCATTCACCACTTTTGACTTGATGCTTTGTTTTACAAAACTGAACATAAGACATCTGGAGAAAAATGTCTCGACTGCCAATGTGAAGACAAGTCTCTACATCTAAATCATCGTGTTTGCAGCCACTTTTCAATAAGACTAGCCTTATAAATTCTTTATAAATGTTTCTAATTGTTTATTAATGATTAATTAAGTGTTTACAACCTAATAAACTAATCATAAACAAGTTGTAACACAACATCTTCATACACCACTGTGGGCTCACTATTTGGCATGATCCAGTCATTGCTTATTGCTAAATGATCTTACAAATGAGTTACTAACATAACTTGCAAAAGGGAGCATTATTGTACAGTGTAAATTACATCACCATTTATTAATGACTTACTAATATTTATAATTGGCAAGGGGAGCCTTGTTGTACAGTGTAAAGTCTTGCAGGCTGTCAAGGTAAACAATTTTGCCGAAGCAGCAATCAGGGTGAGAAGTTCAAATGTTGTACTGCTGTGTTCCAGGTTGCAAGTCGTATAAATGCAGACAAATCTGACCAAGAGTTTTCAGTTTAGCACTTCCTGATGGAACAGCAACTGTAAAGACAATGGAAGTGAAATTCTAGATGGACGTGGGGCCATATTTCGGGCTAAAACAGCATATTTGAGAACCCATTAGCTACCAAGTCCGTAAGTGGAGCAGCTAAAATAGGGTTAGAATGAAATAACAGGCTGTTTGTACAGTCTGCTGGTTGGTCAATTTCCCAGCAACAGCTTCATCATTTACTGTAATACTACATGGTGTGTTGTGCAGTGTTTGCCCACTGCAAACACGCACACACAAAAAAGAAAATCTGCTCAAAGCTTGTCTGTCAACTTTTGGAGAAACTCACCACATTTACTGAAAACCACAATTAGAGGAAGGATACAAGAAAAGTGCAGTTAGATCAGTTTAAATCTTCTCAGGCCAACTATTCTCCAAAAAAACGGAGTGTTTGAGACGAGCGCGAGTGAAGCAAGAGTCCTGTTGACACTCTCAGAGAGCTGCAGGCTTCCATTCCTCAGATGGTAGACACCGTGCATACAAATACCGAAGAAAAACTCTGGCTTACTGTTTGTCAGAGGGCAAATGAAAATAGCCCAAGGGGGTGAACGCTTGAAACATATCGGCAATGAACGAGCACTGATAATTACAGAATTTGATGATATTGTTATAGTATTCACATCTGCTTTATTTAAAATTAAGTTCAGCTCTACTATCAGAGCTGAATAAAGTTGAATAAAGTTATTTTTGAATACGAAAGAAAATGACTTGATCACTTAATAGACTCTAAAGCCTGTGACTTCAAATTGAGTCCCCTTTGAAGCACTTCCTCCTGTGCTTTATTTTATGTTGTGAAATGGATTCACACAGCATTTTACAGACACAGCTGTACCTCTGGTTTTTGACAGCTTTCTGCTCTCTGCATTATTGAAAATTGCACATTATTACAGCCAAGCAAAGTGCAGACATCCAGGCCCCACTGTGGTTCCAAGAAGAGCGTCTGCCATTCATTTTTTAACATCGATTCCAAATGAGATGGTCTCAAGAGTTCCACATTTGCTCGGTCTGAATATGTGCCAGCTCACCCAGAGTGTGTCTGACTGTTGTGTAAAGAAGTGGCTTTTAAAATAGCAGCACATTGTGTGACATGCACTCTTAGTTTCACCGTGATAATGCGGAAATCAAACGGAGAGAGCAGGGCTAAAACTACAATAATGGACCCCGGTTGTGCATTACAGCTGCTCTCTTGGCAGTCAAAATGTACGACCCTTTTTATTTTGTGGATGCGTGATGGTTTCATGCCACTTATGCTCATTTTTCGAAAGGCTTTGATTTACAGTTGTGCTCTTAAATAAAGGGGAATAGTGAGAGAAAAAGATGAAGGAAGGAAACCACATGCAGCTCTCACTTTCCCTCTGTACAGAGTCACATAGAATCAGGACCACAGTTATCACATGTATGTTTTTTAAACCCCATTATTTTCATAATGTTTTACATTTTTAACCTCTTTAACTTATTCTTACAGTTAAATGAAGTTTGGTTCTTACAGAGTGAAAAGAATTTAAAGCTTGAACGATATGAATACGTTACATCTTGTTATGTCATATTTGTCTCGTCACATCTTTTTTTGCTTTCGTCTTATGTCTTGTTACATCTTGTTACGTGGTTTTTGTCTTGTTACACCTTTTTTGCTTAGTTTTTGTCTTGTCACGACTTTTAGTCGTTTTCATCTTGATACATCTTATGTTGTATACATCTTTGTACACTTATTTACGTGTTTTTTGTCTTGTTTCTGCTTGTTACATCTTGTTAAATCATTTTCATCTTGCATTGAAACTAAAGTAACAAGCCTGCTTTGAAAATGTAAGGAGTGGAAAGTACAGATATTTGTGTTAAAATGTAGGGAGTAAAAGTAAAAAGTTGTCAGAAAAACAAGTATTCAAGTACAGACACCCAAAATATCTACTTAAGCACAGTAACAAAGTTTTTGTTCTTAGTTCCATCCCATATCTGGGATCGATGGATAATCAGCCCACACAGACAAGGATCTGCGTTTTTTTGTGTTCCTCTTTGCCTGAACAGTGACCAATACACACAATACTAATAATATATAGAGCCAAATATGAAATTACTTGTTCTGAACATTGAAAAAACGAATAAGTTTTTAATCACAAACTGCTTGTCACATTGCCAGCTGTTGGATTTATGTTGTCAAAGCTCTTCTCTCTACTCTCTTGTGTTCTGTGACATGAATACTGAAAACATACAGCATATACTATAATTAAACCTAATAATAAATCTACCGTAGGCAGCTGTCACTCACTTCCTCCACTCCGACAGATTTTCATTTCACAGTGCCGTCTCATTCTGTTGTCTGCAGAGCCGGCTGCTGTCTGCCTTCCGCCTCCCCTTGACTGACACGTCCAAATCTACTGAGAATCTGTCCAAGATGACGCTGCAGAATCCAGGGTGAGACTTATGCAGACATATTGTAACAGCTCTCTACACTCTGTGACCCAAGCATAACTGAACCCACTCCACCTCAATCTCCACAGCGTGCCCGCTTATTGAGCAGCATTCGTCAGGCACGGTGAACCAAATCAAAGCCATAAATCACGGCAGCGTTTCTGTGAGGCGAGGTGGGAACATGCAAAAAGCCATTCTGAAAGCGCTTCATGCTGAGCCAGTGCAAATCACAGCAGGCACGTATCCTACAACCTAGCCACGTGTCCCAAAACGGCCTCTGCTTCTGAAGGTAGCGAACTGCCTCATGTCCCAAAAAAATCTCTGCAGTGCACTTGAAGTTCAGCTCCCCAGAAAATTCGCAGAACGCGCCATAAAAAATAAAAAAAAGACACTGATTGCAAGTGACATCATTCCTCTTGTGCCTCGCTGCACTTCCAGACGATCCTTCTCACATTAGGCCTTTCTCGGACTGCGTTCTTGTTGAAATGTCATCAGCCGTGGCCCAAGTACCGTCCCAATTCCAAGTCTGCGTTTAGCCAAGTTCATTCCACATGCCCGGAAGGGTTCTCGCTCTGCTCATTTTATAATTTCATCTTTGGCTGTTGACTTGTTACATGTTCACAGTAGACGAGTGTCCCAGCATGTAATTAGCGGCAATTTTTGTTCTAAAGCTGTTATTGTGCCACCAAATTAAGTTTTGTTATTTTTTTCCAGACAAGAAAATAACCATTTAGATTTTTCATATGTGGTCAATATATCAAACTAATGCCTAGAGGAAGACAGTTTCATCCCAGAATGCCTTTAGTGGTGGCACTGATGTCTCTGCAGTGGCGCCGGAATGAGTTTTGGAGTGAGGGAGGGACTTCCAGCTTTGGATAACGTAGTGTTAATATGTTACTGTATGTCAGAGGTGCTTTCGCACACATTTACTGATCAGACTACAAAGACATTTCATCTTCTGACACCTTGGCAGCTAAGTTGTTATTAACCAACGGTTCCAGGGGCGGTTCAAGCATTGCATTATTGGTGACGTTGTATTCCACAAACAGCTCCACAAACTGTGTGCTGTGTGGTTCAGACTGTGTCCTGTGTGCACATAAGGCCCATTTAACATACAATTGTATTTTTCATGCTTTTAGTCTTCCTCCTATTTGACTTTAGATTTCTTAGATTGAGAGATGAGAATGTCTTTGCACCCTGTATGTTGACTAAAATGTAAATTTATCTCATATTACTGGATTTTAGCATTGACATACAGTTACATTCATGATTTTGCACGGGCATACTAGCCCAAAAACCTCACTCAGTGCCTATGGTACGGTTGAATAACTCATTGCTGCTGTCATGTCTGTCATGTCTGTCTGCCTGTGCACTGTCAGCGTCCTCTTTGCATCACAATATTATCAGCTGTGAATTTCTTTTTCACTGTGTGAGAAAATGTGCGAGTGAATACCAATGGGGATACTTAATGGAAGATGTGCTACTCAACTTAGATCATCATTACGCTGCATATTGCTGCTGGGATGTGTGGGCGCTGTTGGAAAGGGGTTATGAATGACCATAATACCTGGCTTAACACTTTCTTTACTCTCTTGTTTTTTCTCATTTCACATTAATTAGAATTTAGATTAATACCTAATGGTCGCTGAATGAGTTAATGTCTGTTTATGAGTCGTAAAAAATCATTAATCTTTTAGAAGGAGCAGATGTTTATAATAGTTAAATTTAGCTACATATTAACGGAGTCTGGCAGGTAGTGAGACAAGCAGTCGCTAAAGTCAAACTTCAGAGCATGAATTTTTGGAGCAGTGGGATTTAGTTTTCAGGTTAACAGGCTTAACTTAAACTTTTAGTGTAGGACTCGTAGTCAAATTACTATGTTGTGCTCGTCTTGCACTCCTGCAGTGTTCCTGCAGCCTGCCTGAGCTTCCTCAAATCTGGAGAAGAGGGGGAGAAACAACTCACTTCAACTCTATATTGTATATTAAATATGGATTGAACTAATTTAATATACCGTTGATGCCTCCAACTTGCTTATATTTGACCACTAGGGTCTTGCATATTGTGCCTTTGAATTTAATTTTATTGCTAGAAATGCTTTATAGTGGGCATAAAAGATGCATCTGTTCTCATAGTCAAACTTTGTGTGCTCTCATTTTCATAAAATAACCAGCGCTTTTGATTCAGATGAGTTGATTTGGGATGTAGATCTGTTAAAGCCTCTATGTGACAATCCAATTCAGTTTAAAAACACTTTATACCCGAGGGGCAATTCACCAAGATTGCTTTAATGTGTTTTTTTTCTAAAAGCATGCCACTGGGATAATTTAAACGATGCTATAATCACATTAAACCCTGGATTTAACAGACGGTAGCAGCAAATATTTTGTCAGTGTTAGGTCCTTAGCCGACCTAAATCAAACTTCACTACTTCTGTTATTTCGTTGACGCTATAGCCTACCGAAGATCTGAGAGACATGTTAATGTGTCTGATCATTAAACACCGCCACTTCCTTGGAACAGTGTGACAGGTCATTGATCCGTCAGTGTCCCAGTGTTCACGACATTAGTGCCCAAAATCCAATTCACTTTCTAGTGATTCACCACCCAATGAAGAAGTGAGCAATTTGAGGCACCCCTCCACTCTCGCATGATCTGATAACCCTTATGTTTTACAGCATGTGGAGCTGTCTGAGATATAATTTCCCTCACAGTGCAGTATCCCATCCCAAAAAAACCCAGTGCTTCCTGCTCAGGTGATTCATACCGCTTTCAGTCCAACACCTATCTCTGTTCCTGATCTGCTGGCACTGCTTGGGTATGAAAGGGTGAATACTCACATGTGTATATTATAGAGGCCATTACTGCAAGGCTACACCAGCTGCTGTCTTCTTTCACCATATTCACTCAGCAGACGCTCGGGGTGAGAAGCTAAAATGTTGCACTCTTATGTTCAAGGTTGTAAGTCTGTTGCTTTTCAATTGATCAGCGACTGAAAAGCCATATTTTAAGCTAAAATAACATTTGATAAACCCACGTGCTACCATGAAACAACAGCTAACGTTAGCATTCAAACACTTCCTAGCTAATGTTACTGACATCACTGCCACACAAAGCACAAAATACTAAAATGCTCTGTAATCTGAACTGATAATTTGTCAGCTTCTCTATGTTCATTCGACCTGCAACGCTGCAGTACAACGGTTCAGCTTCACACCCTGAGCATGACAGAGTAAAATGGCCACCGTGTGATTATGGTGAATTACACAGCATCAGAAACACTTGGTTTGTGTGTGAAAGTGGTATTACAGAGTGGGCGGAGGATGGAGAAGAATGGCTGTCAGTAGGAGTCGAGTTGGACGGAGGCTCGGACAGCTTGATTGAAGTCTGTAGGTGTTAGTGGCAGATTAGCAGCAGGACTGTGAACTGTTTTTTTGTTTTTTTTACAGTAAAGAAAACCTAAAATACACTGAGGTGAATATGGCAGCACATTGCAAAATACACTTTGATTATTTGATTCCTCTGTGGGTTTCAATTTTTCTGCACAAACACCATAAAAAATTAAAAGGTGTATTCAGCTGAGTCTTTTTTTTTCTACCACCTCTCACCTGGCAAGCACTGAAGACGTGCAGTGAGGGCAAGATCTTTTTCATCTTACCACTGAGATATGTATTCCATCCTTGTTCTGCTTGTTGTTCGCATTGCATAAACTCCCTCGCAGCAAGGACAGAATTGATCTGTCAGTTTGCCCAATCATCGCAGAAATAACCCTCAGTGGTAAATAAGAGCAAATAATTTAGATTCAAACGGTGGCCGTGGATATCCGTTCAGCTCTGGGAGTGACACAAGACATCAATGAACTGACCCACAGTTGCTTGAGGGGATGCTCCATCGCAACAAAAGTAACCTGCCCATTATCGACTACATAAGTTGGATCACAGACTTTCTCTCACTTGAGAGCTCAGAGTGAAAGGCTAAGTGCATTAAAAAAAAAAAAGGTCTAACCTGCTTCTTGCAGCATGGGAACACTTCACATTTTTGTTTATCCACATATTTGATTCACTGTGTTTTAATGTATGCAATACCAAAAGTGCATTTATGTCAGCTGAATGCAGATTTCTTTATCTAGTCTTTTAGAGCTGTCATTTGCCTGGTGCAAAGCAGCAGACAGTGCAGCTGTCAATGGTATTTTCTGATGCTCAGTGCCCTTTTAAAGTGGGGCTGGAGTACAGTCATTGCGTTAAGGGCTTCAGGAAGGGCAGCGTTGAGGTTGCAGGAGATCTCAGACTTACATGGTTGCCATCTTGGGTGCACTCGCTGGGCGCAGGCGGAGTGCCTTTTTTTTGCACAGGTCTTCTCAGGATAAACAAATAATTAACAACCAGAGCACAGAGCTCGGGCCAAAACATTGTGCGCACCTCGCCACCATCACATTACCTCCTTTACACAACAGAACAACATAAATCTCTGTTGTTAGCAAAAATACTTGTGCCCATCAATGCACCCATAGGTGTGGTATATGTTGGTGCAATTGCTGACGCCTTGAGGCAGCAGAAAGCAACTGCACCACTGACCAACAAAAACATGGTCTTAAGTCATTGGCGCAGTATTTTCCTGCTATTTAAAGGATGCATTAATGCTGAGGGCATTTACGTACGAGGCACAGCAGCTGTAACCTCATTGATTGTTTAAATCTGACAGCATCAGTCATGATGTAATGTCAATAATCATCCTGTGTTCTTATCCTCATTCAAAAGGTCTCACACACAGTCGAATTTCATACAGTGAAACTGTTTGGAGTAAATTCTGACCTCCATCAGTGATGTCTAAATATGATTTTCTCGGTTTCCTCTCAAGGGTTTCCTCTGTCCTGTCACGTTTACAACTACAGTTTTTACAGTTTTGCTGATTAAATATTAACGATATTTGCTGCAGTGACATTACTGCACTCGTGGAAACATTTAAAATGACTGAAATCATTAACATATAACATATAATGTAACATAAGATTTTCCTGTATTATTTTTGTTTTAATATCGGCCCTCTACAGTATGTAGTCACGTTCATGCATGTTGCGCATGTATGTCATCCGTGATTATGAGCTAAAATGTGATGAATATAAGCCACTGCCAACATAACATTCTTAATAAACCTCCACCTTTTATATATATATATATATATATAATTCATATTTTTTTTCTAAATGCTCTATGCAATATATGTTTCTATTCTTGAATGAGAGCATCTGTAATGAGAACAATTTCCCCCCTGGGATCAATAAACTATTTCCTTTTCTGATTCATAATGAGTCATAATGGTGAGAGAGCTGTATTCTATATTCTTTGTTCTCTGAGGTGGCACACGGTGTACAAATGTTAAGACGCGCACTGCTTGAGACCAGGTCTGGAAATGTAAAAGATGGATTGTCTGTCTGTTCTGGTCACAGGCTTTTGTTTTGTGTATGAATTCACGACCGTCCACGAGCCCCACTTGTTACCTTAAATGGGCTGTAACAGAGACAGTACGCTGAAGCCAAATTGAAATGCAGCTCTTTCAAGCCGAGCCAGTCTGCACTCTGAGAGCTCCCGGTGATGGAGCGGGCCAGCTGCTGTTTGACCCGTGCGGCTTTTAATGGCCACCTCAGCTCCGAGAGTCCGTCATCTGACAACCCTCCTGAAAGTCCTCCTCTGACCACAGACAGGCTGTTATTAGGAGCTTGAACCTCCTGAAATAGTGTTTTTATACTGGTTAACGTTCATCACTCTGGGAGCTCCTGTGCCACTTAATGTCGCCTACCACTGCCTTTAGTGCAGCTAGAACAATCTTACCTGCATACCTATCCAGCTCTGAAGGCTCTGATGTGTGTTTTTCTTTTTTTGTGTGTGTGTTACTTTACTTTAAGATGTTCTTTTTAGTCCCTGGTTGCTTTCTCACATGTCTTTGTTGGAGTTTCATAAAACGGCCACAAAATGAACTAGGCGTCTTTGAAACTATGTTATGAAATGTTTATGAAAGGATGTAGGACTTCTCATATCACATGCGCGGCATATCTTATAAAATCTGCATACGTGTATGATGTGATGACTAGGAACATGGAAGAGGAGCTCAACCAGCAGGAGGTGGAACTGCAGCAGGTTCAAGGAAGCCTGAACAGAAGGAACCAGGACATCAAAAGACTTTCAAAGGAAAACAGTGGGGCTCCCCATCAACAGAGAGCAGAAGAGAAGACAACGGGAGTAGAGATGGAAGAGACTGACAACGGGTAAGTTAGGGGGAGGCGAACTGTGCTCTCTGTGGTGTTAATGAGTCGGTTGTTTGTGTACCAGTTTTGTTCAGTCATAGCACAGCGAGAGCAGTGTAAACCTCTGCATGTGAGCAACGAGTGTGACTGAAAGAAATGGTATCCAGAAAATGTGGTCAGCTTCTTAGACTGAGAATCCCTGATCAGTGTTCCTCCGTTTATTCATGTGAGTAGACAAACAAGCGCTGAGTACAGGACATCCTCTGTGCTGATCCTCAGGATCTGCAAAAAAATCCTTTAATCGTCACGAGGACCTGCACCGTGCTCCTCCGGTTGATGTTGTCAATGCTTTAGTGCTCCCGCTTTCCCCCCTCGTCAACCTGCCGCAGCACACAAAGCTCCGCCAAAGCTGCTGTTTACTGTCAGGAATCATTCTGAGCTGTATATTTGGTTTCTGCTCCCCCCCTCCAGAGTGCTGAGTATTGTATGTAAATCCTCAAATCAACATGCACAGATTCTATTTAATTTCACAGCTAGTAGAGTGGCTCTAATCTCATCCAGCCATTTGGGCTGTTTGCTTTTCAAATCTAATGGATGGTTTTTGTGAAGACGGGGGCGGGTTTGGGGGGGGGGTTATTGCAGTCTTGTCTTTTGCCTGCAAACAGTTTGAAGTCTCCAGTGTCACACCGCAGCAGATAATTAAATTTGCTTTTTAAAACAAAGAGCCTGGCAGCATGTATAAGCATATAAACCCGGCTGTATTGTGCGCAAGACACAATTTTTGTTTTCTGATAGAATATGAAATGTATTATTTCATTCTTGTATCTTCACTGTCCTTGTTTAGCCAGATGGATGTTTTGGCTGCAGAGACAACTAAGACCAAAGTGCCAAGCAGCTGTCTTACCTCTGCCACAACGGAGACGCTCATGACTACAGTATGTATTCATACTTTTTTCTACAGTTATAAATCACACTCTTGATTAAATATAATAGTCATTCCCTCCTGGATTTTGCTGCTTTTTTTGGAACTGTGGCCTAAAATGCCTGATTTTATGACGGCTTTTTTAGGCTTTTTTTTAAACTCATTGGAATTGTGGGAGCAAGTGAAAATAGCCAAAAAAAAGTTTTCTTTTTTGTATGATTCATTAAAAATCAAAGGCGACTTGTTGCAGAGAGAATAAAACGGCGCTCTGTTCTGGGTGATTCAAGTAACCCCATCAAAAAGCCTCAGGATTACAAACATTTCTAAGAAAATATGCTTTATTTTTAAAGAAAGTGTACCTGGGGAGTGTTCCACAAAGAAGCAATATCTTTTTGGAGCTCAAACTCAACCAAAACAGCATAAAATGATCAAATAAAAAACGGCACAGAGCACTGATGAATGTCAATAATGGAAAAAAAAAAGATCTTTTCAGTACCCATGACAAAATAAAAATACAAAAAAAAAACAATAAGACATTGAGTCGGTGCATTCAGACGTACATTTATGACGTTTGCGTGGAGAAGTGCTATGACTGGAACTTGTGGGAAGCTATGATGATTGGTCAAGTTCGCAAGGTTGTGCAGAATTCACAGGGATTGGTTGAATTTGCGTTAATTGTTGCGATCACAACATTGCAGCTTTCTGGAGGGACTAATTAGTGCTGTCATAATATCAGATTATCACTTCACACTTATTGTGGCCAAAATAATTCACGATAATAACTATTTTAACCATATCTACTGAAAATTGAAAAAAAAAATTGTCAAATTTATCTTTAACTGTTTATTGTGCATTTTGTGTCATTTTTGGCAAATGATTTACACTCAAAATATGAGGATAGGGAGGCGGAGAGAGTCTGTAACTGTACAAAAGTGTACAAAAAAGTGCTGTAAGACTTAACGATAATGAAAAGGTGTGTGTGGAAGGTGTTGAGGGAGGGACAAAAAGAGTGAACAGAAAGAAACAAATGACTTAAGAGCATTTATTATGTTTAAGAGGCGTTGTATTATTACACAATATTTTCACCAATATCATCAATATGTGCATATTATTAACATGATATCAGTATTTCATTTTTTAAGCTGCTACAAAGTTTTTAACTTGTTATGAAACCATCTCAATTTAATACTGATGCCTCTATATGACCTGCATGAGCAAACAAGATCTGCTATTTAAGAATAGTTATTTTTAATGACTGCCAAAGGATCAGAATCTCCATGAAATCAGATTAAACAAGAC
>JAJHUR010110024.1:1680-16332 GCA_027495735.1 Lutjanus campechanus | reverse complement strand
AAGTGAAGTGTTTTGAAACTAAATTGTGAACAACACAAAAGAAGGAAATAAGGAAAGGAAATAAATATTGAATGAATACACACACACACAGAGTGGATGATTACAGTCTGTATGATTTTAGGATGAATATAATCCTCCAAACAATTGGGAGGAGTTTGAGAAAAAAAATAATGCATAGCCGATGCAATGACCATCTGTGTAAAGGCAAAAAATTAAAAATTGTATCCTTCCCTTACTGGACCGCAGCTGCAGTCCTGTGTCCAACATTGAATGTGTAAATAATAGGCTATTTATGACTGGCACAGAAGAGTCCAAAATGGCTCCTATGCTGTGCCCAGATTTTTAAGAAGCCTTTAATAACATAATTTTCTGCAGCCTTTAAGTTAATAGAGCGGCTCTCAGACACTGAGGATCCTACATTAACAGAGACATTAAGACTGTTTTTTCTCCCATGTTTACCTGCTCCGGACCAGGTGCCATTTACGATGAGGACACTGGGGACATTCGACAACTTTTTGAAATTTAAAGCAGCAACTTGTTAAAATGATTGCACCAAGAAATATTAACAAATAAGAACATTTTGATAGTTATTTATTAGAACAACAAGAAAATACAATGAATCATGATTGGTTGAACATGATTCATGAACTCTTGTGAACTCTTATTTCTCTAATGTTGAAGAATCCAGCATTGTTGTCTTTTGCTTTGGTTTAGATTTTGTCATATTTTAGGACATTGATATCGGATATTGTTAACGCTGCACTGATGCTTTCTGCAGTAGATGTGATATCAGCATTGTTTGATTGACTGACATGATGTTGCAGCTGTGGTTGTGATGGATGACTGCTGCTTGTGCTGTCGATGTTTTTTGTGTTTTATTTTTGTCTTTTCGTACTGACGATACTACAGCGTCGTCATGCAGTTTTCTTTTGTTTTTCAACCTGCTGTAATTATCTACTTGGACCTCATGTAATCCCTCCATCGCATTGCTTAAAATCTGTATATTGAAGAGCATTTATCTGTCATAATTAACAGTAACATAGTAACACAAGTAACATCATTTCAACCTTGTTTCTAGTTGGAGGAAAAGCACGAAACTCTGCAAAAATACAACCAAGGCATGCGTTTTCCAGACACAACGCATATCTTGTTCGCTGATGCAGAGACATCTTCAGACGTTCATTGGTTTGCTTTTCTTCAGGTTAGGAAGTGTGAGGCTCTGAAATCCTGTGAGGCTATCTGTTTGGATATTTGCAGCAAAGTACAAGGAAATGAAATCCTTCTTTCTTGCGTCATTGAATGAAGATCGCTGATAAACTTTAACATTTATCAGTTAATACAATCTCTATCTTCACAGAGATACATTTTAAATTCTATCATGTCCTCTATTAAATGATATCAGGAGGATAAATGGTTCAACAGAAGCAGCTACGGTGTGTTTAAGGGGTTGATATTCAGTTTATGTCCAAGTAGAAATTCCACTTGACATTTTCATTCATGGTTTGAACCTCTGGGGTGATACTCGGTAAATGACAGATCAGCGATGTCAAAAGACGCGTCTGCGTCTCTTTGTTGTCTGAGAGACGCTGAGGAGGCTTGTTGTCGAGTGCCACTCCCACCTCCTCTGCTCCCACTGTGGCACGAGCCTTTTAACCTTGACTTCTTCCACACTAAACAGTATTTCCATCAGACGGCACACAGTACCCTGGTGGTTTGCATTGATGTCGCAATCAATCTCCTTCTGCCAGCCAACAGGGACCTTTCACAGGGTTGTACGCTCAAATCAAACACCGAGCAGCCACCTCGAATCCCAACGTGCTGAGAGGCTCATTCAGTTTGAACATCACATTTAGTATTCACGCATTCTAGACGCCTGTTTCATCCTGCAGGAGAACCAAGTGGGACATGGAGGAAACATGACGAGAACCAGAGAGTTTAGAACGTCGCAGGTAAATACTGTTGTGCTCTGTTGAAATGATCATGATGCTGATTCATGTTTCTAGACTTTCCGTGATGAATGTGTTATTTTATAGGATGAAAAACTGAAATAAAAAAATAAATATCCTGTTAAAACATTGAGTTAAAAGAGGTGCAGTCAGGACAAGTTCCTGTTTTTTTTTGTCAGGTACTTAGGAAACAAACTGGCCGATTTCTTTTCTCACTTGCCTCTCAAGGCCTCCATACAAATTGTATAACAGATGTAAAATATAATCAGACAGATAACAGAATGATTAATAAGAGATTAAGGTGGGAATTAAAAGTAAAAGTAAAAACCAAAGAGAAGTCAGAAATCAATGTTGTGCACTGAAAATGCCATGGCAATTCATGTAGCTCCTTAAAATTTCACTACTTTTCTCTTTTATTTTTTTAGCTGAAACATCATGATCATGTTTGACAGAATTTACACTCAGAGGCACAGGAAAAGAAATGGTTGGGCTTTGGAAAAGGAAGCTTTGGTGAATGACGAGGAAAAAGTAAATTGTAGATTATTGAGAGGTTGTGAACGGTGGTCTCATCAGTATCATCTTCAAGTATTTTTTAAGTGTGCTATTAGTGCTTTTTACAAGGTAAAGGATCTGAATACTTCCTTCACCACTGCTCCCCATCAAGGTAAAAACACTAATAATTCTAGAAATTAATATAGTTACTATGTTTATTTTTAACAAGTTAGGTTAGCACACCCACAGCCTAAATGTAGTGATGCCTAGATGCACTGCAATCACACGTGACATGCCTTTCTCTCTGTAATACAAACCAAACGCACCCTTCCAATACGGTGGTCTATTTAAACCACTAAAACCTCCCCTCTCTTCCTCTGCCTGTCAAGGCCATTGCTGCTTTGCATCAGCGTCACTTCCTGCTCATTCAACCTCACCACCACATACCCCAGCATTCACCTGCAGGCTCCAGCATACTTGGGGGTCCAAGATATTTCATATATATATTTTATAATTTAATCATCACTCCTCAATAATCTGCAAGGAGTGATGAGGTTGGAGCCTAGACGCCAAACTCTATTTTCTGCTGCTGCTGCAATAAACATTCAGAAACTTGAAGTGTCTGACTGAAATGCAATTGTGTGTTACCAGCCAAATATTTTGTCTTGCATGTCTTGAATATTCTGGGGTTGGTAACTTTACTGTAATGAGTCCAAACCTGTCCTTGTGAAGCATTTTGTAGCACAGTATTTGCTAAATTGAGGTGTTTGTGACAAGTTCTACTCACCTGCTTGTGAAGCAACTTAGCAACAGCTGTGTGTGTTAACTGAGAATAATGTTAGACTCATGATTTGATCACAAACGCATTAGGACTACAGACATAGACAGATAGAGAATTTGTTGAGGAACCAATAGGCAGAATCCAAGCGAAAATGTTAAATGATTCCTTTAGATGCTTTTCCACCAAACTAGCTCTGGTTCTGGTTCAAGAATTGGTGCAATCTAGTGAAAGAAGTTTTGAGCGGAAACAGGTAATCACAGATCATCATCAACAGGGGGCGCTGCAGATGCACAAAGACTGCTAATATATGACATGCCCACTTCGACCCTCATGGGAAACTATTTTTTGGCTCCAGCTGGGAACCAACTTTTCAGATTCCGAACCAGTTTATTTTTGGTGGAATTGCTCCACTTGTTAAAATTAGGTGTGAGAACCGGAACAGAGCTCCATGTTGGTGGAAAAAGCCTATTTGTAATCAGAATTTTGGAAGCGGTTCCTCGAAGCCCAACCCTGTCTATAAGCAGAACATCTCAGGTTACTGCTGCCTAGCAGGGTATGTTATGGTTGCACATTCCCTTTTGAGGTTCGGGCCCGGTGCCAGAGAGGATGGACTCATGTGGATTCATGTGTCCCCTCCTGCTCATCTCCTCACCTGCCAGCCAGCTCCTCATTCCTCAGGTTCCACTGAGGTCAGTCTCTGGATCCTATGCAGGTCTTACTTTCTCTAAGTCAACAAGGGAGGAATGCGGAGCGTCCTGTGTCCTGCAGGTGTGAATCGAGCTCGTGACCTTTGTCTGATATTACGGTCTCATCCACAGTGAGAAAGCAACCTTAACGTTTCCACCTGCTGACATGTCGTTGAGAAATACAGAGTTGGAGTTGACCTCTGACCTGATGAGAAGCAATGTCGTGACTCTGAACAAGTGCCAGAATTCTTTTAACACCACTGGTGGCATCATCGAGGTCCGATGATAAAGTTTGAACAAGTTTTGCAAGTTCATACTGCCCACAAGAAAGGAAATAGACTTCTCTCTAAAATCAAGGCACACTGCTTTGTTAAAGTACTGTACAAAAATATTTCAAGAGCTATTATGACCTTGGTTACATGATTACAAACAAGACTTACCCTTGTTGTTCTCAGGGTAAAACAACAGTCAGGTTTCCATCCATCCATCCATCCATATAGTGCAAACTTCAACTGAATTTATATCACTCTGAGGGTCAAAACTGTCACATGATCGAACAGAGATTTGACATCAGACAACATCAACTTAATTATTACCCAGCAATCATCGTTATATGTCTGTGTATGACAAAATATCAAAGAAAATTAGAAATTACTCATATAATTTAATAGTTTATTTATGGTTTATGTAGCATAAGCATAAAGTTTTGATTGCTACTAACTGTTTGACCTATTTCACTGCCTTTTTGAGGGCATTTATAGCAAATAGCACCATCGCTGGGGGTCCACAGAGAGGCTGTGCAGCCTGCACTGTCTACATGCACTGTCTTGCGTTTTGCTACATCGATACACTATCGAACTATTCTACCTCAGGCAAGTGTATAAACTTTTTGGAAACATTTGGGCTTCTTTTTTTAATCATTCTTTTTGTGTCTTTTTTAAAAAACAACAACTTTCCACTGTTTCCATCCACTTTGCAAATTGAAAATGCACATAAAAATAGGTGGATAGACATGCACTTAAGCACACACAAGGCAAGAAAATACTCAACACACAACATGAGAATTTGCACAGTAACATCCACCTCCTTCTGAATGAATGAGCACCGTGTCACGGATAAAAATAAAACATGAATACATGTGGATTTTCTTGAAACAAGTGCAAGTACAGGACCCCCTGCTGAGAAAAGAAAAAAAATGTTAATGAGAGTCGGGCTATGGCTTCATTAGCTATAGCTATTAGTTAGCTAATTAAAAAGGCTAATTTAGCAAATCAGCCAATGTTGAGGCATTAATGTCTGCTTCCTCTAAATGGTGAGAAAATCAAGTGTTTACATTGAGACGATGTTGGTTAGTCGTCAGCTATCTGAGCAGTAAATTGAGGTGCATCGGTGTGTAAATGATCAAGTTCTCTGTCAAAATCAACACAGACATTAACCGCATCTTTTCAGTTCAATTCTGACACGTTCATTTAAATCTGACAACAATCAGCAGGCTGCCAGAGGCAACGCTGCATCATCATGTCTCTAAAGGTGTATGAGTGGTGCACATGCAGTGATCATTCTGGCAACATCCAAGGTTTGGTTTGAGCTTGTTTTACCTGCTGTCCAGCTTCCTACTCTTCTTCTAGTCATGAAATATCAAATAGCTTTGACTGTCAGGTCTAAAACCTTTGTTGTGGGTAGTCTTTCATGAATGTGTGTATATGTCCATGTAATTGACCACTTGCTAAACCCCCGTCCAGAACAGCAGTCATCCGGTTATAGCTTTACAACTGTCAAGCTTTGGATTTATTCACATGCTGAACCTGTGTGCATGAGGCTGTGGTAAAAGTGATACTCGGGCTGTGTTAGAGCAACATTACAGCAGCTCTGTCCTGCACCTTATTGGATTGGCGGACGTTTACATTACAGCAGCCCCGGCCAAACTGACTAAGCTGTACACTGCAACACAAGAGCAATACTGTTTCCTCATGTCTTCTACATGCATCATCAGACAGGAGGAGGTTGGCCAGATGTTTGGATGTTTGGACCACCACTGTAGATCAGCGACGCCAGGAAGACTTTCAGTACTTCGGTTTATTAACCCAGCAGGAAATGAAGGGCTTCTATTATTAGTCTAATGCAGCAGAATAATTGTCAGAAGCTCAACAGCATCTCTTCACACCATTGCTCCACCATGAAGCACTGTTATTCGCTCCAATCAATCAGAGAGTTTAAGTGAGTTATTATCTGCTTTACTTGATTGTCTAAATTTAATCTGAGAGCAGAAATCACTGTGAAATGTGTGACTCACTCTAACAAACTTTGATCAAACTAATGTTTTTTTTTTTTATGTTTTAGCCCATTAACCACAGATTGCCTGTACTCAACATTAACATGAACATTTTGCAGAGGATTTAGATAAACTGGAGGAAATTGTTGATTTACAATCACGACAGACTGAACAAGTTTTTAAAAATTGCTTGATATAGTTTTGATTAAGACTTTTTCTACAATACGTAATCATTTAACAGGACCAATAACAAGGTTATTCAGAGATCTCAAACCTCCGGCAAGGACAACAGTCAAGTCTTCTATGATATCCAAATCTGCAAGTGCAACCACTATTGGTTTGTTTCGACTGCAGGAACATTTCCGTAATTCTAAGAACTATCAGAGGCTCCTCCTTTTTTAAAATTTGTTCCACACCGCAGGAACTATGAATGATTGTAGTTCTTAAAACGCAGTTTTGAGTAACTCTTTTAGCTTCTACTTCAGATAAGTAGCAAGTAGGTTCTCTTACATGTTTGGAAGGGGAGGGTGAGACAAGTCGCTGTTAAAAGCCACTAAATCCTCTACACTGCTGCCTTCACATACTCACATTTTCTGTTTTTAAATGGCTATTATTATCACTGTTTGTTGCTGTTGCTATTAATTATATTTCATTATCATCACGCCTTTTATTAGTTTTGTATTTTTCTGTATTCTGAGATTCTTAATAACTTTTTAATCATTTTTATTTAAGTGGAGGCTTCAAATAAGCTATCTGGGTTTTCTTTTTGTTTTTGTTTTTTTGCCTCTCCCTATTTGTCATCTATTTGTCCTCATTATGTGTGTGTATTTTTTTAATTGTGCAACATTAAACTAAACTGAATAACCCGACCCTGCATTCGGCAACACTTTGACAGCTGATGTTTCAGATATGGCTGCCAGAAAGAAACCTCTTTTCATGCAAAGAGCTACAAATTCAATTTGTTCTTGAATTAGTCTCTGAATCCTTGTTTGTTTATTTGTTTTCTAAGTGTGTTTTTCTCACAAAAATGAACATGAGCTATTCAGCAAAAGGGAAATGTCCTTGAATGCACCATCATGCAGAAACTCAAATAGTCCCCATCTCGACTGCGTTACCAAGCAACAATGTTGTATATCTGACACAAGAATGCACTATATATCAAAAGTGAAGGAAATTTTTGAGACTTAATTTAATGTAAACTAATCAATTTGTAAACTTATGCTATATGTTGGTTTATGTGGTAATAATAGTCCCTGAGCTAAAACAAGCAAAACCACAAGTGTGGTGCTTTAAGGGGGAAGAAAAGGTTTGTTATGGATGTATAGAAACTGTGCATTGGTTTATTTCTTGCTGCCATTCTGGGAACAAGATGCCAACATGAATTTACAGCCATCTGTGCGTCCAGTCCGTACCACCAGCCACATGTAGACATCTCAGGGCTCCTCTGATAATAGGAGTTAATAAGCACAACAACCTAATTACACTTCATAATGGAGATGACTAGCATGTCTCAATAACACAGAGGGGGGTCTTCAATGAACAATGGGGTCCATCGCTGGCGGGGTGGAGACCTCCTGACTGTGACCCTGACACATTCACCCACATCAAATAACTGCAGACAAACATGCGGCTGTTGCTATACAGAAGGAAGCTTTTAGTGTGTTTTTTTTTTTTTTTTTTAACCATCGAGAGGCCGGTCCTGGTGATGGTTCGTCTTTATTGACTCTGAGAAAAGACTGGGGGCCATTTTTCCTTTAATAAACCAGGCAGAGGTCAAACAAAAGGTTTGTGCACACTGTACTGATTGTTCCCAGAAAATCTAATTTAACAGAGCGAAGTTTTGATCTTTGTCAAGCATTGTCAAGTAAACGCCACAGAGCAGACCGAGTAATATAGATAGACATAAACACCACCGCTCAAGCTCGATCTATGATTAGGAATCAATCAACAGAAAGAAGAAAATAAAGAAGAAAGAAGAATAAATAAATAAGGAAATAGAAAGAAAAAGTGGTTACAGTGCATCAATAGATCTAAAGTATTAATAGAAAAGGAAATAGAATAATATCTGCACTGTAAATCACAAATCATTGTTCTCAGAAAACCACAAACCAAAAGGGAGAAACTTTAATTTCAGTTGTTTCATGATGGCGCTGTTAGGCATCTATATACATGGATGGAGATCTTATTTCCGTACAGCCAATCAAATGCATACAGCAACTACGTCAGCGTTCTCTGATCAGCAGAAAAGACGGTCACACAGAACCAGGCAGCAGCCTGCTACACAACAGAAAAGCCACAGACTTTGATCAACAAACATGCAGTTCCTCAAATGGCCACTTGAGGCGAGCTCCAAAAATGAGTCAATCCCCATAGGCCCCCAAATTAAAAAAGCCCAAATTTACAGCAGAAAAAAAAAAAAACATGTTTGCAGCCTCGTCTCTAAAAGCTAATTTCCCCGTTTATGACAGCTCTATGGGATGAATTTTTATATAATTCATGGGTTGAAATTTTACTGAGGCTCAAATTTATGCATAATTAAGGGCATTCCCACTTTGAGTGACAGATTCGTGCTGTCACAGATGGCTAGCCGCAATGTAGCCACTTCCTTTGTCCTGCCTCACCTCCACTCCCCCTCCACCTCAGTGCCCATTTTTGGATTGGCTGGAAGTTACACAGTCACAGACTGCGATTACGACGATGGCCAGAGTCCCCACACTGGCTAGCTCCACAATGGCTCTGCAGAAACCCGTTGATTGACATCTCGGAGATTAAGTCAATGTTTTATGCAGTTTGGTGCATCCTCTGCACATGCATGAGCTACAAGTATATTCTCAATGCGTTCTCAGTTGCAGGATTCTCCAAAATGCTATGGTCTGTACTGTACAAACACAGCTGGACAAAACATGGCTGCAGGCTCAGCTACTGAATATATAGCTCCTCAATGCAGAGGAAGAAATTTTGTCTTTATGGCAGATCAACCAAAAAAGAAAGATGCAGGAGAAGATGGTTTGTCCTTGGGGCTATTTAACTATTCCTGTGGTCTCTAAAGAAAAGGTCATGCAGATGTTCAGTCCACCTTTTGTTGTATGTATTGTTGTACTTTGTCTCATTTGGGATGATCAGACAGTGATGCCATAACTGCTCTGGGAGAAGATTTACTTTTCGTCATGTGAATCACAACCTGAGCGTCTGGTATGTTTTCGTCCACAGTATGCAGGATATATTACTTTTCTGGCTCTTGGGTGTCTACTTGACAAAGGTCTCTGCTGGATCAAATTAAGTTAAATGTGTTGGAAGCAGTCCATTTGATTGTTTTTGATCCATAACCTGTAAAAAGTTTATAGATGTTCTTGCACTACTCTGTCTTTTATAAACCAGGCCAGTTGGCTGGGACCATTGTTACTGCGAAAAGCTTTTGGCAGTTACTGCGGAGGACATTTAACACAAGTCCTGTAATGTTGATTTTCAATCTTGTTAACATACAGCAAGCTAAAATTACGTCACAGCCTCTGTTGTGGACATTTTTCATGTCCTACAGCCTCATATATATAGATAATTTGCAGCAGCCCATGAGCTAATAGTCCTCTATTTTCCAAATGTTTGATCTAAACATTTTCAGGGGCACACTGGAGCAACAATGAATTGTAAAAACGACAGTGATCCTGACCTGTTGTGGTGCACTCAGGCCACTTTGCCTCTGGGCCATGGTTAACAATGTGCCGTTTCATGTCAGGAACAAAAGAGCCAAACTAAATCCTCCTCATATGTTCGAGTTGTGGGAATTCCAAGCCCTTAACCTGGTCATTAAAGCTGTCTCGTAATGAAACTCAAGCCTCACCTTGACTGAGGGATAGTCCCTGTAAAAAAAAACAAAAAAACCATGCAGGATGTGCATAGAAGAGAGAATGTGTGTGTATGTGCATTAACTAGTATTTTTATCTCAGGAAGAAGAAATATTTCAGGATTGCATCCTTGGAGAACAACATGTTCACAAAGGACAGACATTACATCCCTGCATCTGTAAGTCATGTGTACTTAGTCGTGTGTGTTTCTTTCTTTCCCTGCAGCTACTTCTTGTTCAGGATATCTGGCTTTCTTTCTCCTTTTTTTCTCAGCTACTGTGTGTGTACAGAAAATTTCCTAACTAGCTGATTTATTGGGAAACACAAAGCATCATACAAACCCAAACCGCATGTGAGCTAACCCCCTATTTTTCCTCGGGGCTACTCTTTTCCGGCCTCTCATGCCCCTTATAGAAATATGCAGGAGGTTGTGGGGTCAGCAAATTCATTGCAGTGAAGGTGCTACAAGCAGGAGCGACTCGTTTGATCTCAGTATGGCGCTTGTCTCCAATAAATTAACCAGCAATCGAGGCTATTTAGTTTGGTTGGGGGCCATTTGTGCAGGCATCATTAACTGGCCAAATTCAGGCATTTATGGGGAAACGTGTGCTTTGTCCTTATTGAAGCTCTTTGTAGAGGCTGAACGTGCAGTGCAGGGGTCCTGCTTCAAATTGCTGTGACTCAGTACCCGGATGATGAACTTTCAGGGGAAAAGTATAATTACTTTTTTAATGAACGTATTGCAGAGGTGGTGCTTTTTCCACTTCAAAAGCCCCTTGCTCCTCATATAAATGAAAGGCATTTATTGCAAACAGAAGCCTCTGCATTATACTTGTCTCCATACATCAGTCACTTTGCAGTCAATAAAGGCCTTGAGTTGAACTGCTACATCATCATTCAGTCCAGATTCCCCAAAGAGATGATAGTTTTTCACAGAAGGAAGTAACTAAGTACAAGTACTTTGTTACTGTACTAGATTTTTTAAGGTATCTGTACTTTACTTGAGTATTTATTTTTTCTTTTTACTCCCTACAGTTAAACACAGTTATCTGTACTTTCTGCTCCTCACATTTTCAAAACAGGCTCGTTACTTTAGTTTTAATGCATTTGAGGCAAATTATGGATTATTTTTGTGGTGCATCCACCAGTGCATATCACACACGACATATGCAATGAGACGAAAACAGCATAAAACAAGACACATAAAACAAAAACAGCAAAAATGACACAAGTGAAAAAAGATGTAAAAAGACAAAAATATGTAACAAGACCAAAATGGCGTTAGAGATATAACAAGACAACAAAGACGTAGCGAGACAAAAAAGACAAAACAAGACAAAAACACAATAAACAAGTAACAAGATAAACATTATGCAAAAGCTGTAACAAGACAAAAATATGTGACAAGACAAAAAAGATGTAACGAGACAAAAACAACGTAAAACATGTACAAAAATGATGTTAAAGACGTACCGAGACAAAAAAGATATAACAATATGAAAATGATATAACAAAATGAAACAGACAGAGAGTGAGGTTCAATTAATTACATAACAACAGAGCACAACAGCAACAACAACAACAACAACAACAACAACAACATTAAACAATAACACAGACAGCTGGTAAAAATGTTCTTTTTACTTTTATTCTTTGAGTACATTTCAGAGCCTGCACTTTTTACTTTTACTGGAGTTAAGAAGTGGAATCTGTACTTTTACTTTTACCAGAGTCTTTTTTCAGACAAGTACTTCTACTCGAGTTAAGAATGCATGCACTTTTGTCACCTCCTGTTTTCATTAAAAACCATGCTAATCCTCATGGAAAACTGTTTTTAAAAGATGCTAAATTGCACATTGTACACCTCCAGATTGAAAGCTGTTGCTTTATGTAAACACCCACCACAGACCCACCACTTCCCTGTTGTGCTAAACCTGAGACGATGCTTCCTCTCTTGTTTTGACACCCTCCTCTCTTCTCTTCTTAGTTTCAGGACGGTGAGCCAGGCCAGCCTTTTTCTGCCGTCGATGGATTTCACATGGCTTCCTCCGAGAGCTGCCATGAAGTCATCCGCCAACACTCCATTACAGGTGGTCAAAGCGTCTGTCTGTTCGCCCACGTCACGGCAGCCTTTTAGCTTTCTGTGAGCTCAAAGCAGTGGAGGTTTCCATCAGGAGGATGGCTCGACTCTCATCATCTGGCCAGACTTCCTTCCTGCTTAAACCAAGTGTCTGAGCCAAGAATATGAAAAAAAACCTATTGTCATGTGGGCAGATTAATCAATTTGTTTTTTTCCTTTACTTAAAGGTAACTGAATGCAAAGATAGCAGCTACACCTTCTTTTTTAGGTGAAAGATGACTAGCAAGCCTCCATGTAGTACTCAGTCTCCTGTTGTTAAATCAAGCTTTAAAACACATTTTTATAGTCGCTTTTATGTTTGACTTTGCCTCGACTGCTCTGTCATATTTCATTTTTTTATTTTTTATTTTTTTATTTGTGGCTACATTTGATTGTCTGATACGTAATTTTGTTTACATTATTGTTTTTTCTTATACCTTTACCCCTTGTTATTGCAGTACTTCAATTTGCACTATACTCTGCTGCTTCTAGTGCTATATGTTCCCTTCCCAGTTTCCTCCTTATGAAAGTGGTACTCAAATGCAGCATCAAAATACAGCAACATCATCGCAAAATGTGATTCTTGGAGCTTGATGATATAGTACTTGCAGGGTTAGTTGGTGAACTACTCTAGCTAGCAAGCTAACCACTAGCACAATAGCCTGTCAAGAACATGCCAGCACTAGTCAGTCGCAACTGACAGTAGCCCCCTCGCAATCTGTTGTCAAGATTGTAAGGCTATGTAATATCTTTTACTGCTACTGAAGCGAGGAAAAGGGTCTCTGAGCTAATGACCTGCAAACCATCAGCTGCATCAGTTTGCATACTCGTTAGCTGGTTAGTGTAGCTTTGTGGCTAACAGGATAAAAGCTTTGCATAGTTTATTCAAAAGACTTAGTTGCTCCGTTGGCTTCTGTCTCATAATTTTCTGCAAACATACAGAGCACAGTTAATAAATAAGACTGGATTGTGAAACACAGCTAATAAGCTACGATAGCTGAAATATCAGCACTGTGAGGATGTCTTGCTAATGGTCAAAGCCGTGAATTTGAAAAAATCATCATCCAACCATTCATTATCCCTAACCACTTATCCTTGAAGTGTGTCTGGGCGCTGGAGCCTATCCCAGCTGACACTGGACGAGAGGCGGGGTACACCCTGTCGCCAGTTCATCACAGACCATTCACACTCACATTCGCACCGATGAGCAATTTTAGAGTCACCAATATATCTGTTAACCTGCATGGAGAACATGCAAACTCTGCACAGCTCCCCCCAGCATGGATTTACTTCATCTTCTGAGGAAATGTGAAAATGAGTTACAGCCTATTGATATTTCACTGTTTTAAATGCCGGTGCGGCTGGTAGTGTTGCCCCCCAATCCCATTTAATATGAGATCCTCCTGTGCTGAAAAATAAAATGCAGTGTCCCTTATTGAATCGATATGGGACGTGATTTATCCCGTGTTTTTGTGCACACCCTACTCTAATGCATGCACTAAGTTTTCACATGCTTGGAACACAATAAAAGCAAAAGAGTTTTATGAGACAAAGTGGAAAAATATTCAATCAGATGTAAGCAGAGGACCCCTGTGTGTATGTGGATGTGTGTGTGTGTGTATGCATGAGAGAGAAATTTAACCAAAAACCCATTTGGTGGAAATTAATCTTCCAAAAGCTTGACTACCCCGTGTTTCCTCAAAGGTTTTGTTCTGAAGCTTAAAATGAGCTTTATTTTATCATGTCTACAAATGCTGTAACTGACTCTTTATTTGCTTTATATTCTTGTTGAGAGAAGCATAAAAAAGCACAAATTGGTGCATAAAAAATCACCAGTGTCAGACACTTAAAACTCATGGGCAGGGGGACTCAGGGCATTGAGGTAGTGGCTGGGCCTTTACAATAATGATATACAGTAGAATACAGTATTGAATGTTACATTGAATAGTCTGAATGCTTATCAGTGTCAGAACAATATTTCTGCAATGAAAAACAATCCGGATCAAATAATGCACCAGCAAGGCTCTTGACCAGATGAACTCTAATCTAGGATACCCAGTCATTGATATGTGTTTTATCTGTCTGCACACTGACCTAAAGCTTCTCCATACCCTGGTGATCTATATAGTCTGGCTGCCTGTTGAACATACCATGGTCATTCACAACTCGAGCCCTGTGGCCCCAAGGGATGTTTGTCTTTCTATCCGTCAAACTCCGTACATTCACAGCACCGGCTGCGGCCGCTTGTCCATTTCTGCGTAACTGTCCCCCCCGCCTGCTTCGTGGGACCCGCTGATGCTGTAGTGGCCATGTACGTAAATGATTTACAGTAGCGAGGAAAGACTTAAACGGGACACCACGGGGTCTGACACGTTTCTGAGTAGGAATAGTATGTGTGGCTGATGGTGATGGCACTTCAGATGAACATACATGACTCACGCCCATAAATACCCACAAACACTTGGATGCGTACGCTATATCTGAAACCAGGTGTAAGATGACTGCTTGTATGCG